>NW_019059564.1:2029788-2063734 GCF_000696155.1 Zootermopsis nevadensis
CAATTTTTGCCTCCTTTTGTTTTAATTTCCGCACAGTTCACTGCGTGGGCCCAATTCGCGTGTACTCTACTGGAGTACACCTTTCCAGACTTGTTAAATATAACTGCGTCCTTAGAAAGGGTAATATGATATTGATCAGGCAGCCTGTGTTAAAATAGAGTTGTGTGCTTGCACCTTAGTTTCCTGGGCTCCTGCTGTGCATAAAAGCAAGCAAGTCACGTCTCACTTCTTGTGAGGAGTTATATACGTCTTTCGTTTACAGCATCGGGAGTGATGGGTCGTGGAGCATAATTACTGGATAACTGTAGTTGCTGATAAAGAGTGTTTACAACACAGATAGTTCAGTCGTCAGGTATCACAGGGGTCTATGCAATAAAGGCAGGGAGTTGTATGAACTGTCCAACTGAATTTAAAAAAAGTTTCTGCACACCGCAGTATCCAGTGAACTGATCGCTGGCAGAGAAACGTTCTGTGCAGTTGAAGCGTGCTGAAACACGTAAAGCGAATAGCAGCAGGGCCAATAGGCTATTTTAATTGCGCAACTGACCGTTTTTTGCTTTGAATCCCGTAGAAAATACTCACTCAGTATCCTGAGTTCAACGTTCACCCCTCGAGCGTAAAATATTGTACGAGAATGAATCTTGAAGGAGGAAAACAACGTTCATTCAACTCTAAACTGGTCACTTTACTGACTGGCAGCTCCGTGGTGTTACGCACAAAATTTTACGTACAAAATTGGTTAGAGTTAAGCAGAAAGATGGCGGTCATTTGCGTTGTAGCGCCGTGTAGTCTGGCGGATGTTTACCAACGCTTCAGAAGTCGCTGCTGCCTCCATCATCAGGGCCATGAGTGCACTCATCGCCCTGAAACTTTGGTAAACTTCTGCCAGACTTCACGGCGCTTCAACCCAGAAGACGGCCGCCTTCAGAAGCTTCTGAGAGTTACGTGGACCTCGGAATACTATATAGTAAGAGGATCGAATGGAAACCGAATTGATACTGAAACACCTTAATGTTTAAGTTGCAGTGCAATACTGGGTTTAGTGCATTAATGCGTAAATGCGAGGTTTAGTGACTTTTTCATCACAATTTACTCTACGTAACACCACAGAATTTGTATAAAGTAGCGTATGGTGGGATAGACTCGTATTCAGCGCTGGCAGGAAACTTTCCTCCATAGATTGTGTGAAATTAAGTAATGTGCCAAGAACAAAAGTAATTGGTGTGTCTGATTGACATATTTCTTTTGAAGCGTCGGAATGGTTAAGCTTTTACAGCCATTATTGCAGCTGAATTTATATAGTTGAAACACGTTATCCAAGAAAAAGTTCGCGAAACATTATAGTGCAACCACGTGACAGTAATTATGCACACTAGGGACTCTGATGCCTGAAGGGAGGGGCTTAGAAGTTAAGTCACCTATAATTATACACAGTGGCGAAATACGACATTTATAGGGCAAACTATATGAGAAATTAAGCGTGACAAACGATGCTAAGTAGCTGTGAGCATTCCTATATCTGCGATACACTGACCCAAGTCGGAGGAACTGCGGCCCAGTTCCGAAATAAATGCTTCACATAAATATTCTGTGGGGGTACTTCGGGGCTAGCGGCATCCTAGTAGTTAACATGCGTGAACGAGATCCCATGTAAGTCGGCAGATGTGAAACTGGCAGGATACAGTAGTTCCTCAACAACAAACTCTTTTGTGTGGACAGTAGACCAGAAGATGTTGACTTGCTCGCTCGCGTGTGTGTGTATGTACGTACGTATGTGTGTATGTATGGCATGCATGTATGTGCAGATCTATGTATATACGTGTGTTTAGGACGCATGCATGTGTGCGTGCGTGTACGCAACGTTTAACTATATTTATATAATTTTTCATAATTTATTTTTTAATTTATGTAATCGAGGGAACCGACCACTGTGGAGACCTAGATGTAGATGGCAGGATAAAATCAGGCGGGATCTGTGGGAGATACGAGTTGAAAGACACTGGATTTTGTTGGCACAGGGCAGGGTGCGATGGAGGGCTTTGGTTAATTCGGTGATGAACCTTCGAGGTCCGTACGCCGTCTAGTTAGTTAGTTATTTTATTTAATCCTGAGTTTGTAATTTGCATTAGCAGTCATATAACATTTAAAACGTTAATAATACGTCAGTAACGCGTATTAAAGAACATGTGTGTGTGACAAAATATTAAGAATAAAAAAGTGCTTTCCTTAATTGCATATGCAAAGGACTTTTTATAAATAAGCCACATACGAGGTTTCTAATGAATAGTGGAAAATCAATTAAATCTTTTGCTCGGGGCTCAAACACAGAAACTCTGCTTATACTTTGTGAAGCAATATTTTGGCTCACCGTGTGGATGGCGGTGTCTGCAGCAGCAGACTTCCTTGCTATGTATCTTTTCACAACAAGGCTGCTAAGTTTCTTTGGATGCAAATTATTTAATTAATTTTATGCAAATTGTTCAACACATGACAGCGCCTGGCGTCGCGACGCATGCGTTGTGACGTCACAGCAGCAGCTCTAGCAGGCGGGTGGCAGTAGTCGTGAGCTGTTCGCTGGTACTGAAGGGTCTGGGGCTCTGGTGCGCTGTTCTGTTCCAGGTAAACTCTGCACCATGCTAACTGTGTACTGTAGCTCTGGTACAGCACTTGTCTGCGGCTTTGTCTTCATGCACGAAAGAGACTGTTAGTTCTAAATTTGTTAGGTATTGTAGTACGCATATACGTGGTCCAGTATTTTATTTCCAAAGAACATATTTAAACACACGAACCTTAATACGGTTTGTGGATGATAGCTGAAACGCCAACTTCATTTAATCCTTGCCTACATGCATGTAAGACTCCAACATTTAATTTTAACAGGGTTGGCGATAGATGGTGTTTTGCTTTTGACGACAAAGGTTTGCTAAGCATTTTTTTTAGGTTAAGAAGAAATGAGATTTGATGTTTCGTACGACACTGAAAATGGATTGTGGTCTTCTGGCTTATGTACCCCGCAGATGGAAAAGATACATTCCTCCGAATGTTATCCACCTACAAGACTGCACGATGTCATAACTCAGAAGATCAAAATCCAAATTGTTACCGTTTTGAAAACTTAAAATCAGTTTTTCTTAACGTCCAAGTCCCTACCAAGCTTACAATTGAAATTCTATAAAATAAATGTTTACTGTAATTTCTTTACAAGTTCGGATTGAGAACTAAAATTACGCTAAATTGAAGTGTATTGATAGGCATATATGAAAGAATGCTTATAAATAAATAATTTTTTATTATAAAATTAGCTGGTATTTGAAAAGCTGCTCCACGACTTTTCCAGAGTTCTTTTTGTCAGAAAGTAAATTTCACTCACAGGCCTGTTGTTCTAGAACTTAATCATCCTTACATGTTTGTGACAGACTTACACAGGTGGAAATTATTATTATCCTTTCAGTTACAGTCATTTTACTACCAGTTCATGTAGACATTCCGACATTTCTCATTATGACAAGCAGCTACTAAGATAAATTATCATTTCCTTGCCTTTGCGCCGAGGAAGCAATCGGACCACGAAAGAATCATGTGCCCATTAAAAATTATAAAACAAATTCTCTACGGGCGATTACAACATGTTGAATGTTTGTGCGGGTCAAAATTTAAAGCAGTGTATCTGTTCTGTGTATTTCAGGTTCATTGTATTCGCTAGCTTTCAGTTCACACTGAAATTAGTGAGCTTTCAGGTTCTCGCGGCGGCTAGTACGAACGTGCTTGCCTTCTGGGCTATTGCGCCGTGTAGTCGGGTAGATATTTAAGGTTGAGGCCTAAGGCCTTATCTCCCCGGAGGCAGCAGGCACCCCTGAACGTCTGTAAACTTCTGCCAGACCACACGGCGAGACAACCCAGAAGGCAGCCATATTCAGACTCTGTTTTATTCCTTCAATGTGAGAGAAATTAGGTAAAATCTAAATCTAAATGTTTATTTTAATTTTTACGTTTTTAGGTAGCATGCAGAAAGACAAAAGAGTCTGAACTGTATAGTGGCATATTTAAACGTGCCAGATGGTCCAAAGATTGACCCACTCTCTTTGTATTATGATTCTGTTTTGCATTATGCTGGCGATGCGTACATAACTTCGTTTTCTCTACGTTTACTTCTGGATCAGTGTAACAACCAACGTCTAGTAGAGCTTCGTTGGTTTTTTAAAGACACCTATGGTTTCTCCCATTATAAGTTTTGTTTAAACACATTTTAATTAGCCTAACTAGTTTCGTGGGCGTACCGATTTCAATGAGAATGTTGTATCCCAAGAAAGAGGCTAGTTCTGAAATACAATTTAATTTGAGATCAGAGCAGTACTTTTTTCCAGATATCTTGGGGTATGGCATGGAAAGTGTTACAGTATAATGTTAAAATAAAAATTCGTCGATGAAACATTTAGTGAAGTTAAGGGAGACATGTTTAAATCAAGTGTTTTATAGTATATATGAGATTTATGTACTACATGGAAATGGAATCGGAAGCCACAGGGAGAAGTGATTTCACAATTTACTGAACCATTCTGACTTGAGGGAAGCATCTAGCAAACTTTTGTAACTTTTTACCTCCCTATCAAATTTGACAACTTCCAGTATAAGTTTTTTAAACCGGAGGTAGCTTACAACAAACTGGCATCAATTTCTTGGCAGTTTCTTACGGGAACATATTTTATTTAATGGGGAACCCTTTTTCTTTTCGTTTAATGAAGTTTTCAATGGCAGAGAGTTATTTTCTCTATTTTAAAACTTCTTATTATCCTACAAGAATGAAAATGCAGTGCAGTGCAGACTCATCAGATTGGTTGGTAGAGAACTCGTAGGTTGTTGAGGATCGAATGTAGATTTAACTGTGTATGATTTGAGGTTTTCACAGCGGTGAGTATGAAGATTTCTGTCTTCTGGGTTGTTGCGCTGTGTAATCTGGTAGATGTTTACCAACTTTTCAGAGGTCATACTGCCTCCATCATCAGGGCGATGAATCGCAACAACCCAGAAGACAGAAATCTAGATGTAACTGGCTCTTGAGAACCTGAAATCCTGCCAAGTGTGGAAATGTTCCTCTACACTAAGATTTCAGGAATTGTGTTCAAGAAATGGAATTAAGTAAGCCCATTATTTTCTGTTATTTTGGCGCTATTGTAGAATTGAGACACCTTCTATTAAAACAAACTTTAATCGAAGGCTCGTCACTGCAGGGTGATAAACAGTGTCACTTGCCACAGTGAACCCGTCTTCAATAACGGGGACCGGATAGGAGAAGAGGCGAGTCGGATGTGACCCACACTTCTAATTTATCACCTCGGGTCTGGGATAGAAACGTGAACTTCAAAAGGACCTTCAATTTCAGCGTATATTGTTTCCTGTCAGGTCGTATTGAATGGTGTTATTGTGATTACAGCCTTCAGGCTCTCAAGTAAAGTGGAAACTTGATCACTCGATATTATTACAATTAAGGAATTTACTCCCTCAAATACCACTGAAAGAGCATTTTAACGTAACAGTGGTTGTAGTTTGAGAACTTGTGATAGAAAAAAGCCTATATTTTGACGGAAAGGTAGGTTTTAACTTTCTCCTATTGTTATCGTATAGAGGGAATTAAAGTTACAAACGTGTTCGTTTATGATGGAAAGGTGGCTGTGTTTTGACGGAGAAGTAAATTTTAAGCTTTTGCTACAGTAATCACAAAAATGCCAACATTTTGACTTACAGTTCAGTTGCCACGTCCATGACAGAAATGTATTTGGAATAATTTCTACCTCTGTTTGTGCGTCAGTATTTATGATGGTATCTGCGTTTGTGTCGCCTTGTAATTGATCCTTTACAGAAGTCTGAAAAACCAAGGAGACGAAGTTTCTATTGAAGACAGCTGCCATAAAACATATACACAAACACGATTTAAAATCTTTTACTCATGCAACAGAATTCACTTCTTTATAGCCTCGTGCTAGCCACTTAGGGTGGAGCGTTCATGTTATCTGCGTCAACCCTGTTAACACTTTATGAAACAAACGTAAAAATAAGTAAATACAAATATTTTTACACTTTCATGGTTCATTGGTAAACAGTACACTAGAACACTTCAGACACGACCAGATAAAATGAATCGTTAGCCAGCTCTAGCCAACCATGCGCTCGCCGCTAGTGTAAGCCACAACAAGATAGCTAACGATGCATTTTATCTGATAGATTCTGCTGTATTCCAATTTGTTGAGTGTCATTGAACCACGAAAATAAAACAGAAGTCTTTATTCGATCTTCGAAGTGTTAGCCCAGCCAACATGGTTAACATGTACGATTTGAGGTTTTCACAGCGGTGAGTATGAAGATTTCTCTCTTCTGGGTTGTTGCGCTGTGTAGTCTGGTCGATGTTTACCAACGTTTCAGAGCTCATACTGCCTCCGTCATCAGGGCGCTTTATCGCCCTATGAGCAGGTACAGGTAAATATAGTTTTAAAGTCTGCACAGAATTGAAGTGCTTTCAGTGTTGGACTTCTGTGAACATGATTAAACTTCGGACTACATAAACGCAGACTACTACCGTATTTACAAGCTCTTTCCAAGCCCTTGAAAATTCCTAGGCGTTGCGCAGAACGTAGTTGTGTGTCTACCCTCGCTGCTGACTCAAAAATTCGTTCTGCTCACTCAACTCCTAGGATTTATAGGCGCCTGGGAAGGAAACATTTAAATGAGGAGTAGGGATGGGTACAGCGAGCTGCCAGCGGCTCTGGCAGTATTGTGATTTGCATTTGATTGCAATGGAATATCCTATATGCAGTGTATAGGTTAAAGTACTAGTCCATCATAGAACAGAAGTAATTAATTGAAGAGGGATTGCTTCCGTGCTCCGTAGTTCTTCCTTAGTTGTGTCGTTTGCAGAAAGTTTGAGCTTTCTCGTCGTGAATATGAAATTACCAGTTACTGTACTTTATTTGAAGATACTAACAGAAACTTGTAACGTTCTTCAGTATAGATCTAGCTACATTCTGCAAGGCACTCCTTGACCTGGTACAGAAATTTCTTGCTTTTATGGAGCACCACAGTTTTGACATCGTATTTACAATATCCCACCAGCTATGTTCACCTACTTAGAATCAATCCAAACTTTCACCTAGATGCACGATGCTTTCTCTGTGAACTATTTTAATATTCTTTTTCGTATCTGTTCCAAGATTTCCCTGGAGATACATTTCTTGTGGTTTTCCCGTAAAATAAGGTAAGCCTGTTTGTAAGTCAATTGTCCTATTGCTTGCTGCGTACTTGTGTAATCTCATTGGTAATGTGCCAACGTAAACTCCCACCCATTTAATAGACAACATTGTTCCTCGTGTTTAACAGAACACCACGCAGTGGAGACGTATTGTAGAATGGAGGTATAGATCCAGCCATTCTTAACGTCGTCTCTAGATGGTTAAAGGAGGCAGATTCATGCTCCGGCCTCTCAACGTCTGAGGAAAGAACCTCCATATTCTTTTGATGGGAGACTGGGTGCCTCAGGACCGGCGTGGACGTTGTGAGATTTCTGTCGTCCAGTACGCAGCTTAGCTCCTCTACTGAGGTCGTGACCTTTTATTTAATATAACTTTAATATGACTTTTATCACATTGCGTTCGGAAATATCACAAGTGCTGATCCAAATAGACGCTCAGAGAGGGCGAAGTTGTACACGTAAAGGCTATTTCTTTGGTTTCCTGGAGAGAAGGGATCACGTTCTGGAAATTATAAACCGATATATTTGTTACTTTCTGCATATTCGTGTCTATTACAAAGCTGTGTGCAACACTTTGTATGAGAAAGAGAGTCCTTAATGTGGGGTGTCATTTAGATTTCTTCAGTTCCATTTCTGTACCTTTGATGTCTGTGCATCAAGAATCTGAATGGGCCACTAATTCTGTCACAGAAATGTTTAATAAATTAATGGAAATGAGAGAGCTTCAATTAAGAATTAGTTGGAGCTTTGATCTCTAATAATAGCGGTACGCAAGACGGAAAATCATTAATGCTTTAGTTCTTAACGTGTGGAGCTGGTCATTCCTTGATGGCAGTTTGAGGAACACGGGAGACACGCGAGCAGTTTGAGCAGAAAATGTTTTATACGGAGACCTACAGACATTACTAATGACTAATTATAACTGACTGCGACATTCATTTTTTCATGGGCGTCTCTTAATTTATTATTGTTGTTAACGCTACGCAGCAGAGTCCTTCAGAAGCTGTTAGTATTTTATTTTATGGAGCCAAAAATATTTAAGCCAAGTCTGAGCCCCTCTGTAATATTTTGTAACATGCTCGTGAGGAGTTGTTAGCCTCAACGTCCATTCCCCACGCTGGAGGACCACCCATTTTTGGCTATTCGCTACTGCTGCTTCAAGATGTTTACAGATACCCTCCATGTCTAAAGGTCTCAGTGTGTAGTATCATTTATATTTTGTACCTGAAATGTAATGTGTGAATTTTAAAACTGGTAAATAAATCTGTAGTTAATAGTACTTTATATTCAAACCTTTAAAAGTTAAAACACGTTTTGTGTGAAAGGGTAAAGTGCGTTTCCCACAGACAATTTCAGTTTAAAGGAGCACTTGGCGTTAGTGTTCGGTGTTGGTTTCAGAGTTCGTCGGTCGAGGCCGGTCGTCACGATCGTTACAGGTGTCGCTATGGTCACGTGATCAAATCCCACCTGTGCCTGTGTGTGTGTGCGCCCGCGTTCTCTGCCTCCACGTGTAATGAATTACTAATGGGTGAAAAGTCCATCTGGCTGCGGTGCCCACTAACAATTATCAGGTTCTAATGTTATAGATTAATCTTACTACGTAGCTAATAATTTAAATTGTTTCATCGCCTCAGTTGGATCTCTTGTAATCACTGAACGGCGTGTCCTTGCATTGCTGATGGGGGAAGGGACTGAGAGCCATGTGCCACTCTTACTGGTAGTCTATGTTCAGATAATTACCGTAATTTTTATTTATATTATTTACTGTAACCATGAAGACGACTCACTGCCAGTTGACACTGCTTAACTCAAAGTTACTGACGACATATTTCTTCATCAACAAAAACTAACACAGTGCGCCAACCTTATACAAATATGAAAACGTGTTGAAACTAAATTACCATATTTACTACGACTACTGCGATAGTATTTTGTTTTTGTTTGCACAGTCGTATGCTTTAGAACTGGCATATGCCAACTTCGCGGTTTTTCCCTTCTGTGATATGAAAGTGATGTTTTCAGTACGAAGTCTTGTAATAACATTTGTGTATATAATAAACGAGTGTTGGTTGGTTGGTTGGTTTGTTGTCGTTTGCTATCAAGGGATTTTGAACCTTATGGGGTAATATTTATGACTGTGATCATTCTTCCATGACCTAGTATGTGCATATGCTTCTGTGCAGCACAGAACAGTTATTGTAATCTCAATGTGAGATCGTACTTAAGATTATGTTGAAAGGAAAGATAAGTAAAGACTTTAATTTTTTCTTGAACAACATTACTTAATTTTGATGTTTATATACTGGTCTGCGAAAGAAATGCACTGAAACAAAAGACTGTTCACTGGTACATTGCTTACTATACAAGTGTACTTCTGTAGAACGCAGCAAATCAGAGATTGAGGTGTTAGCGCTTCGGAGCTTTCGTGGTGAAGTTATAATTTGTGTATGGTTTTTTCTTATGGTCTAAAATATAAAAATGTGTTTTAAATAACATACTTTCAGCATTCTTAAAGGGAAATTTTTGTAGTCTTAAAATATTTTCTGTTACTTTGTTTCTGTTACAAACTGATATTTAAAAGTTATATTAGTTATTTTCCAGAAACTTCACAGTGTTTTCTTGTTCCATATCTTGGCTTCCACTAAGATGTGTCATGTTGTCGGCGTAATGTACCTGTAGCGTACAAACAAGAGAGCCATAAAAAGTTTTAAAAAGTAAATATTATTTTAGCACCGGGTTGGATCCATCCATCAGTTGTCCGGGAGGAGAAATGGAAAAGGCCAGCTGTGGCGTAAACAGTGAAAGTAAAGGAGAGGCAATTTTGTGGTGCAAAAATAATCTTTTATTTCCTCCTCATAAATCGGGCAGAGCAATTACGCTCAATGGTTTTGCCCTCGACGTGTTTTAAATTAAAGTTGAAGTGTGGAGTTCCACAGAAATAGCAGCCGCAATTACCATTTAGTTAAAACAATAGTATTCTGAACTTAATAAACTTTTTGTCGCGAATTTCGAAAGACGCTTTGAGCGGAATTGTCAGTCATTTCATACAAGAATTTATTAGAATATGTAGGTCTATGTTCTGGTGGTAAGTATCTAAGAAGTAATTGGTCAAAGAGTAATTATAATAGTATGAATACACACTACTAAGAGCCTAAATATTATAATCAATTTTAACATGAAATGATTGACATTTCCGCTGTAAGCGTCATTTTAAATTTGTGACGAAATTTTAATATAGTTCTAAGTTTGATACACCATTGTTTTAACGAAATGGTAATGATGGCTGATGTTTCTGTGGAACTCCACGCTTCAGTTTTAATTTAAAACACGTCGAGGGAAAAACCATTGAGTGTAATTTAAGAACAAATGTAGACGGAGAAGGCTTAACGGTGAGCCATATGGTAATTGTTTTCGTTGTTTTTAAATATCCTTCAGAACCATTACATACGAGTCTGACTCCTGACTTAGTCACATAAGTGGGCATGCAGGGCCCGTATTATTAACACACCGAATATGACAGCCCTCCTCCCCGCCCCAAGGTGGGAGTTTAATCTGGAAGTTGTTTGACTTCTCTTGGCGATGAGTACGAAGATGGCTGTCTTCTGGGATGTCGCACCATGTAGTCTGGTAGATATTGAACAACGTTTCAGGATAGTCACCCTGGTGATGGAGGCAGTACGTTCCTCTGAAGCACCAGTTAGTGTCTACCTGACTACACGCTGCTTCAACTCAGAAGACAACCATTTTCATCTTTACATGTTCAGATTGAAAGTCTCCAATCATCATACTATTCATGTTTCATCATCAGGCACTTTGTTCTTCCCGCTTCAGAATTAATTCTGATGTACGGACACTGAGTTGTTTCGACTTGTGGTACTACTGCTTGGCTTGGGGGTTAACGCATCGCATTGTGTCTTTCATTACAAATTTGAGGACAGTTCCCATGCCACGGACGGCCTCGATTTTAACATGTCGAGTTCGCGCCCAGGTTAGTCCATTTGGCTTTGTGGTGGACAAAATGGCACTGGGACAGGTTTTTCTTCCTGTCTTTCGATTTTCGCGTGTCGGTATTCCTTCACCGTTGTTCATTATTAATCTATATATCACATGGGGGGATATAAAAAATTCCCGTTAGAGGCCCAGTACCACAGAGACATAGTTTCACCCCGTCGGAACAATAACAAAACCAATAACGCACTGTTTGCACATAAGCCTGTTGCTTTCGGTTGGATTTGGAATATCTTCGAAACTAAGACAAACTGGGACACAGAATTTCACTTCTGTGAAATGAACATATAAATACAGTCCCTTACTTTACGAGAAGGTAAGAAGACGAAATGTCCTGCCCTGGTTGGTAGAATGCATGTCCCGGGTTTATTATACTTTTAATTCCGTCGTTAAAATAGTTTTGTTGCTTAGAGTAATGTTTAAAAGTATAGATGATGGCTGTTGAGAGAGTTAAACAAATGAACGAAACTTTGTTATCTCGGGTTTATTCCTACTATGTCTCTTACTGTTTTCATTCGTTAAAGAGTAACATTTTTAAGAATATAGCGAGTTTCAAGTGTTTGTTTCACTTTACTTTATTGATATTTTACTATGCTCTTAAAAAGGAAATGACCAAGTATCAAATATTGCGCACTGGGGCTTAACGTGTGTAAATATCTCAGTTCAAGCCAGGGGACGACAGTGTACGGAATTGACAGACTAACAGGTCACATTTTATGCAGGTGGTGTTGAAACTTAGCTTAGTGCATCGATTGTTAGTAATTTATTATCTACATCGTAGAGTAAATGCACCGTAATAAATAATAATTATCATTATAGCAATAGTAACTTGTGTTGGGCAAGGCCGTGGTCCAGGTATCACGGAGTTTTCCTCCGGGGCTTCCCCGGTTTCTCCGTGGCATCCCAACAATTACTCCATTCTCATCATCATTTACACACAGAAGAAGGCAATGGCAAACCACTTCTGGATCATTTGCCGAGGAAACATATGAACAGGTCCCTATCAGAGGGAACTTGTTCATACTGTCACCAGGGGTCGGCTCCGACCCGATGGTACCAAAAAAAAGTCTCACGCTTCGACCGCTTTAACCGGGGCGTAAAGCCCACTGTACCCATCGGATTAAATGAAATTTCCTGTAAAGACTAGACGTGAGGAAAGGAGGGAGACCAGTCTCAAAATGATGAGAAGGGTTATTAACATTTTATTATGGGGCGAGTTTATTTACAGAAGAGAGAGTTCTATAATTCTTATGAAAAGTCTGAATATCAAAGTACAAATTACCGTAATGTTACTGGGATTTGTGTTTGTTGATTAAAGCAATTTGCAACAGAGATAACACATTTTTAAATAAGAATAGGGTAGAAATAGGCTCAGTTACGAAATAAGCCGGGGTTCAAATTAGTTGTTTCTTGTAAAATTGTACAAAGGAATACACAGGCTATAGTTTCAGTAATATCTGTTTTATTTAAAGTAAAATCGTGGATTAGAGACGAAATTATTATTCGCTAGATGCATATGAAAGGGAGTGGGGGGACCTACTGGTACTTTGCCTTCTTTTGAAGTATTAAGCTCTTGTAATTAATCTCACGAACTTAACGCCCTGCATGTTCTGAAGCAACTGTGGCAAAGTGTTCGAGAAGTTTGAAGTCTGTTTCCTAATTATATTACTTATTTGCCTTGTATCAAGATTCTGTTACTTTGAGAATCAAATCGTTGAACCTGTAAAAACAAATGAAACGCAGCACCAAGGAGAAATAGACGCCAGTGCTGAGACTAATGGCAGAATAATTTCCAGCGTAAACGGCCCTGACAGACCAGGTATTTATTCGTCCTTATTCGCGGTCAAACACTGAAAAATGTATAATCACAAATTGCATTTTAAAAGTTTTCTTGCCGAACTTTTGCGAGCTCTTTAGCTTTTAAGCAATCACGGTTCATGACGATAAACCTGCCAGCTCCTGTGTGTTGGATCTCAGGTTCTCACGTCGGCGACTGTGAAGACGGCTGTTTTCTGGGTTTCAGCTCCGTCTGATAGTAATTTGCTGACGTTCCAGATGTGTTTGTTGTCTCCGTTAGGCCTCACCTCTGTAACGTCGGTAAGCTTATACTAACCTGCATAGCGCTACAACCCAGAAGACCGCCGTCTTCGGCCTCATTATGTTGTTAACTAGCGTAGTTAAGATCTGTCAAAGTTGACGGGAATCATAATTTTTTGTACTGAACATAAATAAAATTTATTGCAGCAGCGTATTTGAAAATTGAATTGCAATTACAACATTTAAAAAACATTCTTGAAGTAAGTTAAGTGCGAACATATTTTTACGGAGACTAAACCTGGATTTGTGCCAAACGCACGAATTCCAGCAGCCAGTCTCCAGATTCTGGACTCTACCATAGGCGCCACTATAGCATCGTTTGCATGTCTTGCTACCAGAATCGCCACCGTCAGAACTTCATTTCAAATTTTCCGCATCTCACGAAAGGCGCATTTATACATCCAATCGTGACGGACATTGTTATTTTATGAGCAATTGATAGTAACATTAAAATGTTGAAGTGCTATGATTTGCTGAGAAAATTTATACGTTTTTCTGCAGTCTTTTATTAATCTCTTTGTTGTGTTTTGAAATACGAAAATAGCTAAGGCGAGACGAAAACATGGATAATGTGGTTGCTGAAATAAAAAAAATGTACTGCATGTGTCTCATCCAATATACGTGCTATTGTGTGTGTGTGTCTCTTTGTTCCTCAAACATGTAGAGCAGTGTGGTTCAATCTTAATTAAACGCGACATGAGTTTTATCACGAGAGGGAAGGGTTGCGTGAACCAATTTAAAATTTCTGAATTCCCTTTATCATTAAAACGAATAAAAATTGAAATACAAGAAACGTCAGCACTTTTTAATGAAACATTATTAAAATGTACTTCTGCAAATGGCCTATATTATTAAACATATAAACTATGCAGTTGTCATTTTCATTTTGAAATTTATATAATTTCGATTCAAGATTTATACGATAATTCTTAGGTGATTACATCCAAATACAACATCTATAACAATCTGAAGTTGTTGAGTCATATACAAACCATATATAACTTATTAATATAGATTTAGCGTTGTTTTTGAAAGTATTAATACTATTACCGCCATAACTAAACAATGAACCTAAAAGTAGATCTTGGATAAATCTCTCCATCTATACGGCTGAATGGTTTTTCATTATATCGATATTGAGGTATTTTTTGCTAAAATTTATCGGCTCATTTCAGTTTTGGTTATAATCGGACAACTGCATCGGGTACTTTACGTGAAGACCTACTTGCATTTCTGTGCGCTTAAGTGAATGGGCGATGATCTTACATTATCCTTCCTTCCACGCGTAAGTCTGCCTCAAGTGATCGTGCAGGATTTTCGACCAATATTTTGTTTGCATTCCACATTTCCCCCATACGTGCTACGTATATGTTACACGTGTCTTTATTTTTATTTAATGTTGGAGTAACTAAATTTCATACAAATCGGGCGAAAAAGGTTATTATGCTGTAGATTCTCGTTGTACGTTTGAATAATAACGTAATTCTTCTAAGATAGAGCACACGTCTAAATATGCTTGCGACAATTAGAATTCTGCTGTTCCTAGCCTCGTAGGAGATATTTTCCGCCCGTACTGTGACGGATATGAACATTTAATTTTCCAGTGCACATTTAAGTCCCCTCTTACTTTCGTCTCTCGTGTGTACTTCGTGCCGAGAGACAGTTGTTCAACCAAACTCAGCCCATGTCCACAATGAGAAGAGTCTGGTAACAACATAAATGGTACCCCAACGTGGAGAGCATATATTCTCATATTATATGACTAAAATCTTGTACTAAAATTATTTTATGACAAAGGTTTGCCCGTACGTTTGTGGGTTCTGGATTTGATTAACCTGGAGAGAAGAAAGTTGTTTTGAATTGGAAATTCTTTCATATTTACGAGGAATATTCTGCATCGAAGTGTTGGTGACATAATTTTGTGTGCCAATGTGCAGATAGACTTCCATACCAACTAGAGTTCATTTCAATTTAGTTTAAACTCAAGCACACCGCAACTAATGTATCTCTCCGCTTAGGCTGGTGCGTGATTCAGCTCGCTTAGCTGTCACCTCCACGTGCTTCGCGATTGCATCACGTTCATAATTTGTGGTACCGTTACTGTGCTTTGGTAAAAATTTTGTTTTACTCTAAAACTCCAGTGTAGGTTCAATACCCTCCATTGCACAGTCCCCAACAGCAATACAATCACCAGCATCGTAATGCTCCTTCCTGCTGTCATGTGATGCGATTCACTTACGTCACTAGGACGCGGATAAAGGGTAAACAAATACACATTGTCGGTATAGCAACTAAGACAACTCACTGCAAACTATTTCCACCGGAAGATAATGTTTGTAGTAAGATTCAGGTTATCCCGGCAGCTGGTAATAAGTTGACAGCCTTCTGGGATGTTGTTCCGTGTAGTCTCAGGTTCACCGACTTTTCAGAGGCACGAACTGACTCCATCATTTCGGTCTGTTATCTTCAATTATTTTTACAGATCGACCAATGTACGTATGCTTACTTACCTGCTACACCCTCCTTCCTCTCTGATTCCCTTGTCAGTTACTTTTAACGGGAGGTGGACGCTTGGCGTCTTCTAGGTTACTGCACTTCCAAGCCTTGCCTCCGCAATGATTTGATTATGGTTATGTCGTGTCACACGTTCAAATCAATTTTGTGCAGTGTATTTTTGCACTTATATAAGTACTTAACGTAACAATCAATGTTTACATCTCTCGGATTTTGCTTAAAAGTGATGGCAGTTGAAGGACTGTTTGTTGTGAATGCATACTACATTTTAGTGTGCACGTAGGTTACCACGAATGTCGTGGCTACTTTAAGGGTCGGTAAGGGTGAGAACTCGTCATACATTTTTACATCGAAATTAAACTAAAATGAAATGAATGCTGACACATTTATCACTTCATTGTTGCTGTCTGCAATTCTGGTGCTGCCATGCTGACATATTGAACAAATGACGCATTGTGTCCTGATGATTGATTTATTAAACACGACACAAAGACCGCGCTCGAATCCCAAGTCGCCTTCCTAATACCAGTCATAGGTCAATTAAAACATGAATCCCGCAGAACAAAGCTATTCTTTGACTATATTCCCATTTTCACCCTTCTCTGCTAGCCAGTTAACAACCCATTATGATAGCAGTGCGTGGAAATGCGTACGACTTAGGGTGTTGACTGTATGCACTTCCTGTGTCATGCCCAATTGGTTTTAATTACTCCGAAGAGAGTAACGTCACATTCAGGGCTGTCAAAAATATGCCAGCTCCGTGCAGAGTAGAGACTGAGAACGGGAGAAAACAAACTTTTTCAGGAAATCAAGTGAAGTTATGTCATATTTATCATTCGATGCGGAATATATTTCACAGACTCTCTCATACCTGTCGTTCTGGAAACAACAATATGTAAATTTAATTTTTTGTGATGTGGCACATGTCAGTGGTCTTTAACATTGAACCCATAATAGATGAATATAATTTAATCATTGTCGTTTGGGCTAGTTGTGAAAAATATACGTAATTTGTTTGGCTTTCATATAAATCGATCTTAATTTTTGCGTTATGATTCTTATTTTTACAGTGAATTTGCGTATAAACACTTGTATATGTCAAATATGAAGAGAAGCCACCTGTTCTGTAACGCGTGAGCGAAATGTTTATGTAGACAAACGCATTTCCTTATCAAAATCTCGAGATTTTCTGTTTTTAATCACAGTATCTCTGAGATGAAAAGCATGGAGTTCTTATATAAAAATGTGTGGGTTTTCAGTAATTAAACATATAGAATATAACATATCCAAGACTAAGATTTTGACAGCGTTAATTATTGCCTGATTTAGCTATAGATTTTCATATTTTTCCTAAATGTTTCCTTCTTTTAAATAAATTTGCTATATTATATGTGGGTGTGGAGAGTAGTATAAACGTAAACACAGAGGAAACTAAGTATGTATTTGCCTTGTCACTGGAGTGCAGAACAAAATCATAATGTAAAGACAGATTATGGCAAAGTTCAAATATAGGCAGTTTTATGAGAACGATGCTAACGAAGAAATTGAGAGATGTTTAAACTCAAGAAATATTTGCTGCTGCTATTAAGTTTGGAATGGTTTTTGTCTTCCTGTCTTGTATCAGATGCGTTCAGATTAAAATACATGGACTATAAACCTGTTGTTTTGTGTTGTTGTTAGATTGGCGGTATTTGAGTACAAAGTGATGGGGAATAAAGGGCGGGGGAGGGGGGTGAGATAGTAACAGGAGGGCAGAGGAAATTGCATAATGAAGAGCTTCGTAATTTGCACTCTTCATGAGACATCGTTAGGATATAAAATCAAGGAAGGTGACGTGGGCGGACATGCACAGCGCGTGGGAAAAGTGAGAAGTACAGACAAAAGAAAAGGTAGAAAATCCAAAGTGAAGCGACCACTTGCGAGAACTAGGCATAGATGGGAATATAATATTAAAATCAGTGAGATTTAAAGTTTTCACGGCGACAAGTATGAAGCTAACTCACTTTCGGGTTGTGCGCCGTGTACTGTGGTAGAAGTTTACCACCCTTTTAAATCAGTTTTAAAGAGCTAGATTGTGAGGATTTATACTTGATTTATCTGGCTCACGATAGCATCTAGCGGCGAGTTATTTAGCGAAACTGTTTAATTCATATAAGACGTAGACATTCTTGACTAGCTGAGGCACTGTTGCCTTCTCAAACAGGACTCTTTTCTGTGGATTTAGTTATTTTAACATCGATGATGATATGATTCGAACAAGACAGTCAGTCTACCGCTTTTAAATCGACCACGACCACTTCCTTCTATTTTGATATTTCAAAATTGAATCGTTTCTAATCATACTTGACCACTTGAAGGTGACTGGTTGATTGTTTGAACGATTCTTGTGCTATTAAACAACGCTATCTTAACTACAAAGGTTAGTCTGTAGCCCTTATCGTCGAATGTAGTGCAAAGATAATGTGGATTTATAACCTGTTTTATGATTGCGTATTGTCATTGAAGGATCCGATGTAGTTTACTTGCTGTAATGTTTGACTGCGGACTGGGGGCGACCGTGTTCCATCCCCAGCAAGGACAAAAGACTTCCTTCTGGGCCAAACTGGCCCTGGGGTCCACCCAGCCTCCTATGCGGTGGACACAGTGGGTTCTTTCTCCGGGGGTAAAGCGGCTGGGGCAACAGAACCCCATCTAGCACCGAAGTTACAGTAGGAGCTATACGTACCATTTCTCCCCCAAGCGCCACCAATTGCGTATAGCAGGGTAGCAGGTCCGCTAATGAAATTGGAGTTCCGTAATAGGCGATTATTGCTAGTCATTGTCCTATAGGGACAAGTGATAATATTATTAAGCGGTTACTGGTATATAGAACAGAAACCACTGTTGGATTATTGATTTAACCTAGAGGCATAGATCTGGCGCCTTAAATCATAGTCTTATTTTTTTTATATAAAGTGAATAAATGAAGCTAATCTTAGGGGCTCAGTATTTCGTGTAATTGTCAAGTAGTTTTTATTTAGTAGATCTATTAAGCTGTTGTTCATATTACGCGAATTAAAGTTAATAATTTATTTGTTTATTATTCTGGGGACAGGGTTTTTAATAAAATTAAAAAGTACAAAATAAAACGTGCGTTAATTTTTTATTTTCGTTTAAAATACTCTGGTGCTCAATTTCATGTACGCCTGATTACTACAAGTACAAAATATTGTGACATATTTAATTAATTAGTTATTTACGTACCTAAGTACGTAGTCCTGTTTTTATTTGTTTAGTTACGAGCTCCTTCAGTTGTTTCATTAGTGTGTTGGTTTCTCTACTATTATATACGCTAAGCAGTCTCTCTGTTAGAGCAAAGCCAATATTTACAACACACAACCCTGGACCCCTGAGCCTTGTTAATCCATGCTTTTGCCATGATATCGAATTCCTCTCCTCTCCCCCCGAGTTGTATCTCTGTCCGATATGATGCTCCCGGGTGTACTAAACTCTTCACATGGACATAAACCACAGTCAAAACAAGTAAATGATACATGTCACTCGTTTGATGACAGATAAATTAATGTCTCACTGACAGTTTCGTGCTGGACATTTATATACAGCAAATGCTGTGGAGCTGTGATCGTTTATACATATCTAGGCGTCTCAGCAAAAAAGAGTAGCTTAGGGAAACTAAATTTTTAACATAGAAATCTGTAATGGCGGGTTATTATTTAGTAAGTTCTAGGGAGAACTAATGGCGCCTTCCTTCCTTCATATGCTTAAATCTATACGCAAGTCTACAACAAATAACAATTCAATGTACTAATCCTTTATCTGTTTCATATTCAAAGTGCATTAAGGTCTAAGAGGGATACGGAAAGGATTTTAGTAGGGAAGATGCCCTTTATGTGCGTACCGAAGAAGATGTTAACCAGAAAGTATTAGAAATGTTTGGAATGAAGAAATGGAGGATACAGTTTTTGAGTAGAAAATGGATTATTGTTAACCTTTCAAAGTCCAGTGGTAAGAAAATATCCCACTTGCTTCAGTTGTCAATAACTCTTTATTTTGTCTGGGTTGTTGGGTTTTTTTTTTTTGACTTCGTCGATAGTCTGATGTTAAAGAATTACACAACGTTTCGAGGACTGGATCTTTCCTCATTCTGACGGACCCCGCAGAATAGGAGCTTTCCCCTTCGCCGCACCTGAAGACGAGGGCAGATCCAGTTCTCGCAACGTTGGGTTGCTCTAAAACAGGGGTGTCCAAGCTTTTCCATGTTCCCAGGCCACATTACCATAGGCGACATCTCTTTTTACGTGGGTGCACAATATAAAAGTGTATTGTGTCATGAATGAGGAAAATTTCATTTCATGGGTCGGAAAGACTTAAATGGAACAACAATTTTGGTGCAAGAAATCACAATTACATATTGTGATGGGTGTCAGGTGGGAAGATGTCTTTTGAGATGATGAACCCAGACTGCGTAGCCTTACCGACGTTTCAGTGGAGTTTTCTGCTTCCATCATCAGGTTGACACCACGATATTTGGTCAGGTTATATATTTTTACTCCATTTACGTAAATTTTAATTTTTCATTCTGCGATGTCGATTGCACGTTAAATTGATATTCTTGCAGAAAATTGTAAATGTTTAACATAATTTTAAAACGTGTTTAAAACTTTAATATTAAGTATGTATTGATAGAAGTTTCATTGTATACATTTTGGTGCATGTGATATTACGAAGTAAAATACAAATGCGCTAATAAAGTGTGATACGTAACTCCGAACTGAAATTAAATTTACCCCACAACTTTCAATATATGCTTTTCGAAAATTTATCTCAATCCGTCAAGTGGTTTTGTCGTTTAACACACTGTCCGTGACGTTTGCAACATTGTTCACCGAGTGACAGGTTCGTGTGTATAAGAGACGCTGCTGGGTGCAAGTGCACTTACACCTCTTCAGTTGCCGGTGCTTAGTAGCACATTCAGGCGTTTTAGTACAGTGTCCCTAAACGCGCTTCACAGACCCCAAGCGAGGGTTACACTCATCCCATCTCCATTCCTTTGTCTCCAGCGCCACTTTTCATCTTGCTGGTGAACTTTATTTAAAAACCATTCATGCGTTCAGAATTATTGCGCTGTTATGAATATGGAGTGCAGAACAAAGGGCTTCCAGTATCACAGAATACACAATAAAACGCTGCAGAGCAAAAGAAGTAGGCTAATTTAAAATGGCGAGTAAAATCTTAAAAAGTACTACTAACACACACCATTCCACGAAATAAATATAATTTGCCATGTGTCAAACCATCGTACACCGGAACTCTTTATTCCAAATTATCATTTTCTTTCTACAGTGTACTAACTTTCGTGTGTCATCTAAGAGATAAAGTGAAATGAGGTGTTATAGAAGACTGTATGAACTTCCCTTTAATCTGCAGTCAGTAGGAATATATGTTTTAATAAGACAAAATATTTCGACCATTTCATTACATTTAATTTGAAGACGGTCTCCACATACGAACGGACTGCTTTGTTTCTTTTATTATAAAATAATGAGGGCACTGAATGGGTACAGGCCTCGTTAAACGCCATCCTACACAGAACAGTAGAATGAGAATATATTAACATTCATGCATTATAACAGTCAGTGTCCTTACATTAACGACTAAATGATGACGTTGGTCAGAATGGGCATTAACGAACATGTTAATTGTAATCATACGTTCGGCGTACACGCATGCATCTGCTCATCTCACGGTGTTGTTTTGTATTATACACAAACTGACGGACAAAAGTGCCTCTGATTATATCGTTTTAAACAATAATTGTTTTAACAAGCTATGTAATTACAGAATATATTAAATAGTTATTAAACATTGATTTGGATAGCGTGACGCACTGTTTGATGCGCATCAGTGTATCGATTTTAAAAGCAGTTTCATCTTTGACATTATCTGAACTTCAAAGCCGCGAAACTAAGTGTCCAAGACAAGTCACGTTTCATAATTTTAGGCAAACCGAATAATGCGTTAAGAATTGGCCTTACTTGAAGAGCTCTGAGTACTTCGGTTTTGTACAGATCTCTCATAGGCCTCTTTGTTATTTGCGATGTCCATTCCTTAATATGTTATTCATAAACGATCAATTGAATTTTAATTGATTTCGAATAAATGTAGCTTATGTGATGAAAACAGTTGGTATTTTGTTCCTTAAAATATTCTCTAACCATGTGTTGCTGTGTCAGGTCTAAACAAAATAAATTAGAATTACACTACGACAGTTTCCCTCTGAATTTTATCCAATGGCCTTCCGAGTCGGACGTTTTTCTGTTGGTCGGACTTTAAAAGAATCTATAAATCGGATCGTGGTGTAGTTTATTGGTTGTTAAAGTACTTACAGCTATTTATGATAAGTGAGTTTGGGCTGTGGGGTATTGATCGCTTGACTTCCTTTCTTTTGTGGTCTGTTAAAAGCTAATGAAGGGGTTGGAAACGCGAAGAGAAGTAAAATCGAGGACCAGAAAATATATCCTATTGTTTCCTGAGAGAGGGGCAAACCCCTGTATTGTTCCAATGTTAGAGGTAGTTTGAAGGATTACTTTCGAGCGGGGGCAGCGAGTTCTGGGGTGAGATGTTCCAGTTAGATTCTCTCACTGGGAGATTTCGAACTGGGGTTATACACACCATAATAATGAAAACTGAATTGTGTTGTAGGTGTTCTTTACCCATAATACTGCCAAAAGTGTCTGTCTGTGGGTGGCTGGCAGTACGTGAATATGATGTTTGCTCAGCGTCAACGAAATTGGATAAAACTTTGTTTTGGAAATTTGTAAAATTCTATCCCAGTTGGTTCTATCGGCCGAACTGGATTTCAGAGTTTTGGAAGGTCTGAGTGATTCCGAAGTTATATCGTGTAGTCTGGAAGATGTTTACCGACGATTCAGAGTAGCTTTCTGATGGTGTAGGCAGTAAACTCCTCTGAACCGTCGCTCAGTATGTACTAGGGGACGATGTTCTGAGGTGTGACGCGCCTTGTAAACTCGTAGATCACAACCCAGAAGAACATCATTGTCATTTTCACAGCCGTAGAATCTCAAAATATTTACCAGACTACACCGCACACGTGTTTCCACATAAAAACACGAAGTATGAAAATTTGGTGAACTAGAATACCTCAGCCTATGTTCTGACTAGGCTACGGGCTGAACGACCGAGGTTTGATTTTCTTCAGAAAGAGTTTTTTCTTTGTCACAGCATCTTTACCGCCTCTGAGGTTCACCCAGCTTGGCTGTTCAGTGGATATTGAGGGTTCTTACCTCGGCGGTAATAGGGACGGAGCGTGGAGCTAACCACTGATCTCAGTATAGTTCCAAGGTTAAGAATTGGAGCTATACTTAACTCCCTCATTCGTATGCATTCTTAGTTAAGCACCAGAGACAACTTTGTATTTTTGTATTCATTGTGATAATGTCACGTACACGTCCTGTTATATATGAAAACTGTGGATGAATTTATAGCTATAGTTGGCCTCAGTGGGCACCAAAAGTATTTAAAAAAATATTTTGTCTCCCCAGCCACATAACCGTTTTTATTGTAGATAAGAATTCCCGAGTCAGTGAGAGTCATGTTCGCTTCTTTTAGTGTCACAATATACAGGGTATAAGCTGTATTGTGTTGCGCAGGGGGACGTTGATTGCATTGAATTTCCTGTGTGGTTCCCTAAGGTTTACTCCCTCATGTTCCATTCATAAGGTTATGAACCTTATTACATAATATTCTTTTACTGCCTCATTTTTTTTGTCGTCTGCTTCGGAAATGGAAGTTGTCTACTTGAAACAGTAAATTATATTTTTCTGTAGCAGTCTGCTGGAGCGGCCGGAAATATGAAGTTGTAGATATTGTAGATTTGTTCGCCTCGTTCCGTCCTCCAGTGCAGAAACGCCGCGTAGCAGAAATATTATTGGCAATTTTGCGCCGCCGAATTTGATGTGTCAACAGAAGATGGTGGATGTTTTTACTGATTACAACATTCTCTTATAGTCCTGTCCGTTATTAATTTAAATCACTCCCAATACAAATATAACTGGCCTTCAGATTAAGTGTTTCTTTGTTTATTTAACGATGCTTTCTCGCCTGCATTGATTGTAAAGCGCCGAATTGGATGTGATTATGAGAAATGAATTCACAAATACACGAAATGGCTGTTGCATATTTTAGGACATTCATTTAATTTTACGAGTGAGACTGAGGATAATCATGAAAAACCTGAGGGCAGTAGGCGTACGGGGCGGGAATCTGTTCGGGACCCACAGATAAAGCGGAAGCTGATTAAAATTGTAGATGTGAATTTAATGAAATGAAATTGAACAGGTGTGGGTACCAACTGATAGAGAACTTCAGATTGTAACTAAGAAAATGTCTGACAAGAGCTTACGAAATCGGTACCGTCATTATCACATTATTTAATTACCTTTCATTGGCATTGTTTCGCACAGGTGTGAAACTTGGTCTCTCATTCTAAGCAAGAGAAGAGTTTTTAGGTTTTAGAGGACAAATCATTGATGATAATATTAAATGTGGACCTGGCTGGGAAATGTTATGCTAAGTAACGGCAAGATTTTTAAAGTGATGAGCTTTTTAACTCCTTGACATATGTAATTATAATGGTCAAATCAAGGGTGATGAGATTGGCAAGACATGTAGCACTCATATAGGAGATGAGAACTGCATACAGAATGTTAGTCAGGAAATGTGAAAGGGAGAGATTAATATGAAGAAGTCATATATGCAGGTGGCACACTGTATTTTCAGACAGACGATCAGGTAAATTCTGCATTTTGTGTGTGGGCGTACAGAACGCATGGCAAGAGATTCGTTCTTACATTTTGTGCATGCGTGTGGAATCACTTTACAATTTCTTTATAACGCAGCTTAGCTTATAAGCGACGCCATATTTTTTACAAGAATACAATTGAAGTAGCAACCCTTGCTGACAAGTATGGTACAGTATTTTATATTCGGGTAAAATTATAGTAAGATATTTTAAGGTCAAATTTAATAAAAGAAAGAAATCAGCCATAAACTATGCTTGCAGTTGGGTACACAGAAACTTCGTATGTAATTGTACTTGTTCGCTCTTCATATAACTTTGGTTCCGAGTCCATGTTCTTTGTAGATTTAAACGGTTCTTTCTTCTAAACCGATTTCATTGGGACGGCGATTGAATTTACCACTCGCAGAGAACTCTATTTGATGACGCGTTAAGAGGAAAAGTGGGATAAAGCAATTTCAGCTTTCCTTTAAAGAAATTAGAGTTGGATTTTAAGGCTAGGAGAGGAACTTATAGCAAAAATTTGTCTTTTATAATATGTGTAGAAACAAATACGATGTTCGTAAAGAATTTCGTTAAATGATTAACCAGTGCATATTATTCAAAATTAACCAGCCATCTTACCCTCTCTTACTACTGTCACTGAAGTGTATGGTTGAACGAAAGCTGCCTAATTCACAAGTTGAATGCTTTATGGAGCTAACAGAAGTGGAAAAATGAACTCAAAACTGAAGTTTACATACTACTTTATAAATGAACTTCTTGCAGCTATGAATATTTAATAGATCTTAGTGTTATTTATTGCAAATAATACTGCTGTTGCATATAACACAAGAAAGATATAATTCAGATAAGTCACGTAAGTTAGTACATTCTTAAAATTTTTTGAACACCTCTAGATTGGAATATCGATTATCCGAATTACTCGTTATTGCTAATACATCGTATTCGTAAGGCATCGTGTTTTAACCTCGCCTCGGAGATAGACTGTTTTCACTGGGGATATTTGTGGTAGGATGATATTAAAATGAATCGTAGGGAAATAGGGCTGGTGTTTGTGGATTGTGTTTATGTGGCTCAGGATATTGATGTATGGCGGTTTTTTTTGTGAACACCGTAATGAACCTTCGCGTAATATAAAGGCGGGGGAAATTCTTTATTATCTGAGTGATTATTAGTCTTAAAAATTATTGTTCCATGGGGTTAGTCGCAGTTAATGTTAATGACGCTGATCTGCGTGTATAATGTCCCTTCCAGCAGCACGATTTCAACGTCGTCCACTGTCTGCATTGGATGCGCTCACATTTATCTGTGTTATGAAGCCTTTTGAGAGGCAGACAGACGGACACGCGGACGAAATGAAGTAGAATTGGATGTACTATTTATTGTGTTTGTAATGCTTCGTACTGTAATATCTGCAGTTGAAGTGCATTTAAATGGTCGCCATAACGAATGAGGTACACTATCAGCTTTTCGTGATAGTAAACAACAGAAACAGTAGCCCTGCAACATTATCTCGGCGGTGTATTATTTAATGCACTGAGGCAGCAGGACTTCTGACGTAACGTTCATGACCAACATCAATTATAAAATAATTAGCGTATTGGTTAGTAACAAACACGTTACATCGTTCTCCTCTTAAATTCGATATCAAAACAATGGGTCGACCATAGCTTCGTATCAGGGTACCACATATTATGTAAGTATGTTTAAATATTAGGCTATTGTACGACGTTATATCACCTGAGAGAGTTACATAATATTAAATGAGACGAAGTTTTTTTGGTTGGAGATAATTTGAAGATGGCCTGTCACTTAGACGACATAATAAAATGTCTTCCTGGGGAGAAATTCAATCAGAAAGACATATTTAAAAGCAAGAGAACAGGTGGGTTAATTTCTGTTGTTCTGTAAATCCATGCAATGTAGCGTTCGTTTTCATTAACTTGCAAAACGCTTTCGAAATAGAATCCTGTGTCTGCTAACGTGTTGAATCAACGTAATGTTTATTAATCTTCGTACTGGTACTTTTTTTAATTCTTATCGATACGTTCTTCTTAGCAAATTCTCTGAAGAATTTGTTGCTTTGTGTTTAGGCAGAGGGAAAAATTTATTTGTAGTTTTTATGTCATGAGGATCTTTTGAATCAGCATTCACTTATGAGGTATGAGATTTCAGGTTCTCAGGGCGGTGAATTTGTCGATTTTAGTCATCTGTGTAGTAAGGCCTTATGGGCTTGTAGGCAGATACCAACGAACTGTCTCCATCTTCAGAGCTGAAGCACAGATGGGGAATTTTGTTCCGGAAACTTTGGTATCTATCTACAAGTCCATCACGGGGTTACCACACAGACGACTGAAATCGACGCTTACAAGGTGTATTTACAGTTACAGAACGCCGGTTGGCATTTTTATCTAAACCATACATGTTAATTTATATCGGACATTTTAATTCTTCGTTATGAAATTAGAGCTACAAAGCTTGCGTAATTTGGTCATGTAATGACCTATGATAAATGGCAGTAATTTGATAGGAATGCAAAGAAAGACGTCATCGAACAGCCCGCCGTAGCGCAGATTTTAATTATATTAAACAGCTGGGTAATTGTACCAACGGCAGTTAAAATTTTAAAAATTACGAATAGATTGGTTAATAACAGTTTTGTACTAAAGCTGTTTCATATTTTCTGTCGATTAAATTTTGCATTAAGTTGATTCTGCAGTGTAATAATCCTGTTCTTCTCGTCCTTGTTAACAAGGTCTTGCCCGCAGCTGCGTTTGCTAAAGGAACCGTAGTTTTAATATGCCACTTCTTGGTGTGTTGAGTTTAGGGTATGCCATCTCTAAGCTGTGGGCATACACCATCACACGGCATTCTTTATTGTAATTATTACCCTGCTCCTTGTTCATTTTACTTCTTCCTGTGACGCAGAATAGAGGCAAGTTGAAAGTTAGTCTCCTCGATAAAATTTTATCTTCGTCTTATCCTAATAGCATACCGGAGGTTAGGGATTTTCAAAGTTCTCCTCTTCTGAAAGTCCAAAGATACGAGTATGTTTTCTTATTTGTAAAGTTTGCTTTAATAAAATATTATCTTCCTCTTACCCTAATTGCGTATGAGAGGTTAGGGATGCCAAAAATTCCCAGTTTTTGTACCCTTGTAACACGTTCGCGGATGCCTTTTTGTTTAATTAATTTTAAAGTTCACTTTAATGAAATGTTAACATTTGTCTCGCCCTATACGTTCTCTTCACACTCCGAGGTTTTTCAATGTTTATATCCTGGAGACTTTTCTTCTTAATGATAGTTTATCTTTATCTTTGACTTAATTTCGCGAACAAAGGACGTTTCTGTAAATATTATCTTCTGAAATATGATAAAATAGTGTAGAAAATTCCTCTGAATTCATTTTGTATCCTTGTTGAATATTCTGTTTAGAGTTTAGCTTCCTTTAACTGAATAGCAAATTCAAACACGTTTAAGGATCCAGTGTCTTAATTTTTCTGCTTGCCTTTGCAAATACTCTTCTCCATCGAGCTTCAAAAAATTCTTGCACTATTTTATGTGGTAAGTTGTCTGCTCGGTAGCTTGTACAATAGCCTCCATTATTGCGTGAACCAGTGGATCGCCGTACCTTCTCGGCAACTTCTTTGACTCCTCTGTTTAGCGGGTAGTCTGCCCAGGATGTTGCAGGCGGTCGCCTTGCAGTCAGAAGTAGACTGCTTCATGTTGTTACTGCAGTGCGTCACATGCCTCGAGAAGAATGCGAAGTTATCTGCGTTCCGGTTTATATACTACGAAAGAAAGAATATTGCACTGGAAACGTTCTACAGTTTATATTTAAATGGCTTCGGTCCGGAATCGGCGTAAGAGTGGTACAAGAGTGTCACTTCGTCTGTGAAGAAATCTCTCTACTTCACAGCCGGGCCCGCGTGTGTATTTGACTCAAGGCACGCTGAACCATGCTTTTATAGAGAACGTTTTACAGTTGTGTCATATCGGCCAGTAGAATTCCTGGTTCCAGGATGGTAGAGTGAATTTCGATTCGATTCCCGACACTGGGAATGTTTTTTATTTGACCATCGATATAGCCCGGGTCTGTTTGGCTCCAGAAACGTTTCCAAGGTTGAAACTATAGGAAGCCAATGTTACCTCTTCACCTGTTGTCTGTATTTTATTGTTTCTTCCTATTACAAGAATATTGTTCCTATAATGAATCAAACATTGTCAAAAAACTTTTAAAGAATCGTTTCTTCGTATTGCATATTTCTGGCCTAGTAGTACTGTCTATAGTGTACCATTATATCTGTTTACCCGAATATTGAAATATACCACGAACACTGGTGTCCGCATTCTTCTTTATGCCAGGTAAACCAAGTATGTCGACATAACACTATCCCTGAAATGTTTTATCTGTTATAGTTTTATGTCCGTAATTGTGGAATAGATTGAAGGTGTCAGTCAAATTTCTTTATGTAAAATTTTAAATTTTTCTTCAATTAGATGCTATATATAACCTTTGTTACTGATGCAATGTCATTAAAGAAACCATGAATCAATTAATCTCTCGTTTAGCGCGCGTGGTTATGACTGATGTGTCATTCAGACAGAATCGAGGTGAAATTTAGACGCTGTTGTATGGATGAAGCTGTTTGCTGTAAAAATGGTGTTTGCCTTTCGATGTTTAAATTGCTAAAGGAAAGCACACACCAGTGTGACAGTGAATCAGTTACTGGCTTTCTCGTTCCTCTCGTATTATAAATCATTTATTTATTTTTCATTCGCCCTCATTCTTACGTAGCGTGCTTTGAGGTACTTCTCCTTCAACACATGTCCGTCTTCTGAGTTGTTGAGTCATGTAGTCTGGTGGAATTTGCCAACGTTTTAGAAGTGTTTTCTGCCTCTATCATCAGGGACTTTTTAATTATTTTCCACCTCCACAACATGTTCTTACAGGCGCACATGGACCTTTGAATTACTCTGTATTTGGTGAATTGTGCTAATTCAACAGCCTTTCATGAGTTTATAATTCTCAATTGGATGCGTGCAAGTTCAGAACACAGTCCTAAGGAGTTTATTTATGAAGATTTCTGTCTTCTGGGTTGTTGCGCTGTGTAGTCTGGTCGATGTTTACCAACGTTTCAGAGGTCATACTGCCTCCGTCATCAGGTTGATTCACAAGACTACACAGCGCAACAACCCTGAAGGCAGAAATCTTTATACTCACCGCTGTGAAAACCACAAATCTTACGAGTTTATTTATACCAGAGGGAGAAAGGGTACAGTAGGATGGATAACGTAAACAACGTTGAGTTTTATAGTTAGTACTCTTCACTTGGGTGATTAATCAGGACGGATTAATTTAGTACTTTGGAATATTAACACCTTGAAGCTGAAGCTTATCAAATTAATACTTACGATTCAATCCGTACCGCAAATAAAACACCACACTTCACCATTACAAACATCAGCTTGTTAATTTTGTTTAAGGAAATAATTCCCGTTTTCATACGAAACATAAACACAAGATGGAGTCTTATTAATTGCTAAAGGCAGACAGGACATACAGTTAACCACTAGGCATTGTTCAAAGAACACATTAAGATCTGTGATTTTTAGCTGAACTTGACAACAAATGTCGAATGTGCCGCTATTGCACAAAATAACGCGAGATGAAATACTGTTCGGAGAACGAGACTTTAAATCTAAAAGAAGAGAAAAGGTCAATTTGATATCCGCTCATTGTGCTTCATTATCTACGAGCTGCATCGGGCTGACGATATTTTAAAAATTTGACTGTGGAACAATTCGAGCGTCGTTAAATAAGCGTTTCCACTACAGCTCCCTGGTCTGCCATAAATCACAACCGTCACCGACCCGCTGCGTCTTGATTCCGAGCTGCACGCTGAGAGAGTTCTGTGTGGCCGCGACAGACAGCGATTTTATGTTATTATACGTCAACAGGGTTAATACTGTTTTAACTTGTGTGAGTTGCGTGAGGACAGAACAACATTCCTTGAAAATGAGCCATAGTGTATTACGACAAGAGTGAAAATATTTATACGCCTACTACAGTCGATTACTCCAGACGCGTTCTTTGTGAATTTTCATTTTCGCCTATGTTCTTCTTATAATACGTTTATTGTCCATATATATCGGTTTCCTCGTTTCCTGTCGTTATGTCTATAATGTGCTGAGCTCACCTAATAAAAATTAAATATACACATTATATCATCAACAAAAGCAATCGAAAATGTGACGACGTTCGTCTGGAATTTGACGTGACGGCGTGTAGACTCTTAGGTATATATCAACATATTTTCTCCATTTTCAGGTATAAAAACCAGCATCAATAACATCAAATTTGTTTGTCCCATTTTTCACTTGTTCCAAGTAACGCCAAATGAAGATATGTTTTATATTTTAACTAAATTTAGTTGAGCAAATGCAGTGTGTGAAATAGCGCGTTGTGCCGCTTTATTCATGGTGATGCTGACGTCCTCTGTGATCACAGTCACTTCTATGGCATATCTTTGTGGGAACAATTTATTTGTTTCATATAAAAATTAATTTCACGAGTCACGCTTTTCAGCCATAATTCTTATAGATGTTCGTTGAGGTTTAAAAACGACTCTTAAAAAGAATACTAATTTATTGAATGTAGGTTAATGATAAAATCGCATTATATATTGGCGTAGTAACATAATTAAATATATCTTTTTTGTCCATTTCCATCCGATCTTTTTCAAACCCACAGACACCTTCCTTGTTCATTAATCATCTTATCCTTTGACGTATTGTTATTGCCATTTACAGCAAATAAATCCACAAATAAAACAAAAATATAATTATATAAAATTCATATGTTTTTCGCTCTCGAAATCTTCTTTACCGAGCATGGCACAGACTCTTCAGTTTTACTGTCGCCACAACTATGCCATACTATTGCTGTGCCAAAGCTTGCAGTGGACCAAACCATAACATCTTGGCCTCCCTCTGCCTACTGTACAGATAGCGCCCGATTCCAGCGACACCGTTCCCATAGCAACGAAAGTAGCAGACGCACTGGCTCATCGATTGGTACCGCTTGAGTCTTTACATTTTGCATTAGGCAGTAGCAGGAGATTCGCCTCTGTTTGTCTTCTGAAATAATGAATAAAATCTCTTGTGACTGGCGACTCAGCTATATGAAGGATTACTTTACCATGCACTTTGTACGGTTTCCTGTGAGGATATTCGGTTTTATATTAGTTTAAATTAATATTCTCCTAAAACAGAAAGGACAGTAAACCTGGGAGGCTGAGATGGGATGGAAATGTACAGATAAATTAATTTTGATATATAATAGGATTTTAGTATAATAACATATTGGAATTGTTCTGCTACGAAGTACATGGGGATGAAAGGATAATATTAAAAACTGTTTTGGAAGGACCTTTTAAAATGGGCATTGTTTTACAGTCTGATACGATGCTTGATTATCTTACATGTACTGAATCATCAGTTTATCTAATCAAATTCGTTATGGTCCTTTATATCTTCCATAGTTTCAATTTATGCCTTCATATTTTGGTTATAGCAGTAAACTAAGGATCATACAATGGAATTGACAACTCACGTACAATGATCGATCCAGAAGTATGTAGTATGCAGAATTTTGGTCAAAAACCTAGTAGAATTGAGGCCATTTGGAATTCTGAGGAAATGAAGTGTAAAAATGAAACTGATTTTAACGAAGAACAATGAGGATGTTGAATGACGTTATGACAGGTACCTGTAATGGGTTCATAGTTTAATGACGTTGAATCTTTGTATTTTGTAAGGAGATTTGCATCTAATTTTGTATGTTGGGAGATTATTTGTATTTTTTCTGGCTATCCAAATTTTCCACGGAGTAGAGTCCTTGAGAAGCTAGTAGTCACTCAGTCATTCAAATTCCATACAAGTTTCATTCATTTTTTCTTATCCATCTGTTACATTTTCAATATTTTCACTGTCTTCTTCTTTCCATCCTGTTTTAACGTAATTTTATCTTACCATTCGTATTTCTGCTTCTTATATCCTTCTGCTTCGTCCTTCCACTCTTTTTTGTCTTATTCGTAATACCACCACGAAATTTTCCTCGGTGTTTCTTGTTCAATTTTCTTTATGTTTGAAGAGCTGATCTCTGAGGTGTTCAGTTACTGACCACTTTTTCATCCCTCCTGCCAGCACCAAGTTTCAGTCGATCGGACAAGACATTTGTGCATCAAATGGCGGTAGTGACATGCTATTTATGTACCACCTTCTGAGAGCATGTGGTGTTGATTAAATTGATGAAAGTGTGTGGACAATGGATAGATTGGTGTAAGTTATACCAAGGGAAACAGAAAATCACATAAAACCGACCTGTAACGTCATGTGCGGCGACTGGTTCTCGACAGTAGATACAAGATGAAGTCTGTAGCTCCACCTGTTTTATAATACCATCAAACTATGTAATAAAGCACGTATGGAGACTGGTCTCGTGTCTGGGGTTTCTGCCACTGTGATAACATAGTCTTCAATGTAATCTGGTATTTATACAGCACATGACACGGATCAACACGTCACTGTTTTTCCTTCACGAGGCAATTCGTTCAAACATACGACGTATCTGGAGTTTATAACGTGTGTCAGTATTTCTTGTTTTGTCTTACCGTGAATTTTAAGATCATTTTTATTTCTATTATCATTCTGTCTGTCACTTCATTCGTCTTTCACCACAGAATTTTAGAATTTATTTAAAATATTTTTGCATAACTTCAAACGTAACGCTTAGACATTAGTTTACGAAACCATTTGTAATTTATTAAACTTATGCTTGTTTTATACTTTAATAGTAAAATATTTGAAATTTTGAAGTGCGTTTGGTAAGTCATCTGAGCTTATTTCGTGATAATTTAAATTCACTTATTTGTTTTGTTGTTTTTTATTATCTGGTAAAATTTGCACTGCATTAGTTATTTTCTTGTTATTTAGGTAATATCCTGAACAAACTATATCACATGGCTAAGACGATTATAAAATTTCTCATTCGCACCGTTGCTCTGATAGATGTCTGGTTTCTATTCTGCCATCGACTGTCACTTATTATGCCATTTTAATTATAAATTTGATATTAAAGAAATATATTGCAAAGTTAAGCCGCCTTCGTGTAATGATTTCTGACTTCAGTTCCCAGTAGGATTGTGCGATTTTTATGTTTTCCACCATTTCAAAGACAGATGTGTACTTTACTCCAGTGTGCAT
>NW_019059564.1:2063787-2095661 GCF_000696155.1 Zootermopsis nevadensis
CTATTTGAAGACGAATGTGGACATGTACCTCCACTTTCTCATAGCATTATGCTTGCACTGAAAGGCGGCATTGCCATCACAATGAATAGGCTTATAGGTCTAATTCTATTTCTATTGTTATCTTCCCAAGCCCTCCTGCAGGCAACTGAAGTGTGAATCTATAGACCAGAACAGCCCGGTAAAGTACTAACAAACGGGCACTTGTCTCCACAGTCCATTCGGAATGGCATCCTATCTTCAATTGTTTCTCGTGTTCAGTGCAATTTGTGCCCGTATGTCTCTCGCGCACCCTCGAACTGTCTGCTGGATTGTCAACAGCTTCAGGGGTGTAAAGCGTTTTACCAGTACTCCCAGCTGCTAACGTAGAAACTAAATTTGATTAAAGCTTAAAACAGCGTTCTTAAATTGACCTCTTACAAAAGTGTGCCTGCATATTAACAACTCTGGAACAGAAAAGTGCTCCAGAAACATATAGTTCGTGGCGATTGCTTCGGTTGTCGAGAATGAACTTTAGAATGTGTCGCACGTTGTGGGAGGCTTTTACTTCAGTTCTTTTAGAATATGGTAAAAAGATGGCTGTCTTCAGGGATCTAGTCCGTGCAGTGTGATAGATATTTATTGACTTCCAGAGGAGATTACTTTCTGATGCTTCTCTCAAACATCGGTTAATAGTTCCTAGTCTCCACGGTCCCATATCCCAGTAGACAGCCATCTTCATATTCGTCTCTTTGGGAACATAAAATGTTACAAAATATGGTGAAGTTTGTGTAGTTTTTACGGCATTTAGTGATGAAGTTTCCTTTACTGGAGGTTTAACGCTGTTTGTGGGCAGTACACAGTGACGCTACCTCAAGAGTCGCACTGTAGGCTTGAGGTTCTCTGAAACCAATGCGGTACGGTACAACACAGCGCTTCCTAAAGTGTGCTGTGTAACTTTGTACCGCTACCGCGTCGATTTGAGAGAATCTTTAAACTAGTGCCGCTTTATCGCGAGAAACAACTCTGAATAGAATACGTATTTGGATCTCAGGATGAATTAATGGTTATCACGCCTGCAACTAATGTTATAATCATTTTCAAAATAACTTTATGGATAATACTATTTAGTTCTTTAGGTAGCAAAGCCAAATCAGCTGGTAATCTGTCCACATACAGAGAACGGAAACATTTATAAAGAATATAAAGAAAGTAACATAAATGCAGTTTATTCTAGGTATTTCTATTGTATGAAGTTCGTCAAGTATTACGTTCTGAAGCATCTTGTCACAGTACACCATTTTAATATGATAACATTGTTTCTACAATCATGCTACTCTCTAGTGGCTTGTTGTCATATTACAGCAGGCAATAAAACATTATAATAGCACATTAATATTGTTGTAAACTGTTGATCTCCTGCGGGCGGTTGTTGAGCTACGCTACGTAACATAACGACGAAGTAATTTCTCTTCAGCATCACGTATGCAACGATTACTCCAACTGTGGACTATTGCTTATATTGTTGCTGCTTTGTTATGGCTTTCCACTAAACTACATTTGAGTATTAAATGATAATAAGGCATTGTTTGTGGACACACGCGCTCCCCGGATAACTGAAAGAAGGAAACAATTGTGTAACATTGGAGTCATAGAGGAATTCTGTTAGTACCCACTACCATTCCCTTCATCATAAAACTATAAAGACAGCGGCCCGTTTGTTCACTTGTTCTGGCGTCAGTTGTAAATATATACAGAAGACAGAAATCTTCATACTCACCGCAGTGAAAACCTCGAATCATACCTAAAATTATTAAAGCCTTAAGTCAGGAGAGGGCCCAAAATTGAACCCGGGACATTTAAAACACATATAAGAAGTGCCAAAAACTGGGTTAGAGTTTCTCATAAGTGACTACTCGTTTATAACTTAAATTCTTCGGTCAGCTGAAATTTTTAAAGTTCTTAGAAGAGAGGGATTTAAAAAAGCAAACCTATGGCAGTGTAACGTAGTTACTGGCGACCGGTTGCAGCAAACCATAGAAGCCGCTCCCTGTTTTAACATAACATTGTTACTGTACCATTTCCTCCTTATTGATCTGCCTCGCTAGTTGCATAAGCAGGCTTCCCATTCGGGCAACTGCTCCAGTGTGTTCAGTCTGACAATCGAGTTAGGTCTGACTGAGCCCGAAAACCTTACTTAATTGTAACAAATTAGTTAAATCGAAGTGGGTTTACCAATTTAAATATCTTGTTCAGTGCAATCACACAGACAAGCGAATGAGAGATACCCGTTCATGAAACCTTGTTTGGTGCACGCGGTTTTACGAGTGCAGCACATATAATCAATATGGAAGCTTTCCACCCGTCATCATTAGGAAATCTGTGTACCGGGCAGGGAATTGTATAATGTAGAGGTTAGAATGATTGTTTTATGTTTGCAAAATACGTGATTTAGTATTTGTTCAAGGAGAGTGAATTTGTCGCAATTACTCCAAGCGAATGTTTTAACGGTACCTTTAAATAGACCGTGACAACTTCCATTCACACTATCCATTTTGCCATTCTTAATACTGCTTCGTCACAATCAAGGCTTGGACCTCCAGGTCTTGTTGAGAGTATCGATAAATAAACTGGACAAGTAGAACCTCAAATCTCGCGTAGTCGATTGGAGGCTGTGTACTCGTGTCCATTCAAAATAGATTATACATAGCAATACTGTTGACTCTTGTGTTATTTAACAATGCTGTATCGATACAGATGTTACATAAAAATAATTATGGAAATTGATCTAAAGACGTGGTCGTGGACTATTTTAATCAGTTACTGGAGAGATGGAGACGTGGCTGTCGACTTAAATTGTAGAACGTTAACACTGTGCCATCTTGTTCGGGTATAAAAGGCCAAAATATGAAGGAAAGTGGTTATAGTTTGTCATTTATAAGGTTCTGTCATGGAATTTCCTCGAAGGCAGAATGTTTGCTCTGCAACAGGTACTCTTCAAATACAAGGTTACTGTACTGTCACTGAGCTATAATGCTCAGTATTTAACTTGTCAGGAACTTTGTAGTTGATATGGCAGTGTGGGAAAGAGATCTTCAGTGATCCCCCGAAGCTGTGTGCTGCTGCAGTGGAGCCCCGCGATGTGTTCCAAACTTGTGCGTCAACACGAAGCAAGACGTACTTGACGAGTTACTTCAGGCGTATTTCGCATCAGTGGCTCGTGGCTGGGCCGTTTATCTTGTGCGACTGAAATATCTATGGATGAGCAGTTTCTGTGGGCTAATAAGAAACCAACGCCTTGATACAGAGTGTTTGCCCGCATAATACATGTACCAGTTGCTATAAAATCGTCTGGGGCCATCAGCCTAAACTCGGCCGATCGCCCGAGGGGATTTTGTAGCATACACTCGCCGTGAAAGTTTCAAAGAGTACATATACCAACCATTTGACTTCCATTCTTACACTGATGAATCGGTCATTTCGAAAATGACCTTTTTCTGTTTTGGCGAAACCTTTGTACTCTACGCACACAGATAAGACTGCAAAAAGAGAGCGTAATTCTGCGCTTTAGCGCAAGGTTAGTAATGCTCATCTGACATCGCTTTTGAAACGGCTTTATACCTGGAATAAAGCAATTTTTAGTGTGAGCTGACGGTTATGACACCTAAGTATTTGGGTTCTTGTGGGCGTGGTACTGAACCTTAGGGTACTTCTCTAAAAGCTGGATGGCTTATCAGTTTTTTCAAGGATTCTGTTTCATAGAGTCAGTTATAATGGTAACATTGACCACAGGATGTCAAACAGTATTCAGAAGAAATGTATTTTCTAAAGCTGTCAGCTCCAGTATGTAAATAGTTTCAGTCGCAGAGCCGAAAGCATTGCAGAGATTCTGTGTTTCTTCTGTTCATTATGCGCCATTGGCAAACGCTTTCTTTTTGTTGTTTGCCTATGACGTATTTTACAATAATGGGCGTATCTTATAATATGAACTTCATTCCGTTTTCCTTCAGCCTTCTTATATCGGCCTGGTATTCACAGCATTGGCAGGGATAAGAGGATTGTGGGCAGATACATAAAACAGTAACCAGACAGTTCTGTGTTTATCCCAAACGATGTCATTTCTCAAACTGCTGCTGGCTTCGTGGTACCGCACTGTTAAGCTGATGTGGGGCGATCACTCGACGAACGCCAAAGCTTTGCACATAATGGTTGCGATATATTTTACAGAAATGGTGCCTTCTCACTGTTGTGGCTGTTTCATTTCCCTACGCGCATGCGCATACATATACAATTTTTTTCTTAAATAAATGTAATGTAAAAGTAGCACTTTTTCTGTTTGTATGTATGTTCCAATACAATTCTTCATCTGTCACAGATCTAATATGATAGGTGTACATTCATAAATAATTATGGAATGCTGTATACTTAGAAATATTGTACGATGCCTTTGACTTAAAACCGACCTGTAGTAAGATCCATGTGTAAGAGATCAACCTACTAAAAGATTTGTGTGTACAGGATGTAATATTCCACCCCTTGTCTTTCCCTCTTTTTTCACCTTATGGCCCTACACTTTCATCTTATTTCCCTGCTTGTTTTCATTCAAGGGTCAAATGAAATTTTGTAAAAGTGGACATGATGCTTTCGTATCATATAAATTTACAAGGTTGATTAATTCTTACTTTGTTTAATTAAACTGTGTCTTATGTTCTGTCAAAATTCATATAACCCATGTTTAATTATATTTTCTAGGTGCTTAGGTTTTATAGACTGATAAACTTATGTGGTAGAGGGAAATTGTGTTAATATTTCCATAAGATATTTCTCTGTGAGAAGAAATAGACATTATCTTTCTGCGAAATGTTGGTGTCTACTGTAAGACCATTACTACCATGAACTCCAATATTGACATTTTCACCGCCGTGAGAACTTCAAGTCTCATTTGTAGGTCTGTCTATGGGAGATAAAAGCGGGAATGGTGTTTTAACAACACATATGTATCCAAATTACACTGACAATAGGAACTAAACAGGCTTATATGTTTAAGTGGCATACGAAGGCGAGACTGGCGTGATTGTAACAGATATACAGAATGTTATATGTACTAGTCACTGATTGAAATAAGGACAATTTAATAAACCAAACCATGACAAAATTGCCGCTGTATACATATTTTTGCGACGCTCTGTTTATCCATATATTTTCTGGGCCTGTATGTGGAACTGATATTTTCACAACAGATAAAGGGGAGACTAAAGTGAAACTGATGTTTCTACGATGGATTGACATATGACGGTGCTTCTGGAGATGAAGCTGGGGTCACGCAGTGGGGCATCACGATGAATTTCAAATCAAGCAGATGAGACTTTGCTTGTTTTTGTGTTGCAGGAAGCTGGTAACCGGGCCGCCGTTACAAGAAGTCCGTAGCTCGAATTCTTGGATCACGCTTTTCACATTGTCATTACCAGTCACTCAGAATCGTCACAGTAAGTGAAGTGTCTATCCAAACTGAATTATGTATTCATATGGGATATGAAGTCGATTTATTTAAGGATAAGGTTGAGCTTCTTTGCTTTCCGTATTTGGAATTCTTTTATTCTGCTTGCTTTATAGTAGCCAATACTCCGCGAAGCCCTTATAAATCTTATTCGCAAGCTGGTTTATGCACAGGGTGAGCACAAAATAACTGTAGACTTTCAAAATGGCAGAACACAAATGCGGCGTACTTAGAACTTCGCCCCTGCACTAGTTAAAGTTTTGTACACTCCTCACAGAGACATTATACATGCTTCTCGAATTACACTGCAGATGTCGAGACAATAATCCAACTCGTCCCAAAACTTTCTGCAGAGTGTTCCTAGTGATTAGAATTTTTTGTATCAGGGTAAATGGATTCTTGGTTGGGTGGTTCCATTTGAAATTGCGACATTTACGTTGCACAGCTGTTACAGACTCTTTCTTCGCTAACTGCAGGACATACCAACTTCTCTGTTGTGGGGGTGTCCATTTGCGAGACTAGTGGCATCTAGCGGAGACGCACAACTACAACCACCAGGGCCATTTTAAACTAAACGTTGAGAGTTTCTCCGTTGATTCGTGTGGATGTAAAGTTCTGAGTAAGCCGCACTTGTTTTAGTATCAATTTGAAAATGTGAAGTTCTTTCTTGCTCATCCTGTATAATGACCAGTGATTGTCACAGATATCCATGCCTCATATTGTATTTCAAAGCTACTTTTGCTGTGTTTTGTGTGCTTGGTGAGATTTTAGGTTCATGACTGTCTTATTTGTATTGCGCCTTGTAGTCTGGTAGAGGTGCTACTGCCTCCATCATCAGGGCGATGATTGCTGAGCGCAACATCCCGTAGGACAGCCATCTTGTGTTTAATTTTTTCTGATAACATCTGTGCTTAAATTTATCTTAATAATGCCCGTTATTTTTGCATAATAATTACATTTTATTTCTGTAATTCTTGTATGGTTGGAGAAAAGGTGTCCTTTTATTCTAATTTACTTATTTGTTTCATTGTCTGACAATTTTTGCTCTTTGGTTCTTACTATTGCACGTTCCACATAGATATTTTGATTTTATATTTATTTACAGCGAAGTTTGGTGTGTATGCCATAGCTTATAATTCACCCGGTGATTCAGCCAGTAGAATCTGATAATTGTGCACAGCATCGTATTAATTTTGCTGTTAGATTTCCGCTTAATTCGAGTTGTAACTTTGTTTTGCACTTTTTTAAAGTCGGAAGGAACACATTTTGAAACACTGTGTAGGACAAGGTGAAGTGCATATTAACTGTATGTGCTCAGGAAGAAACTAATGCTGGTAGATTTCTTACTTCAGACAGCAAGTGAGATCAAGTTCTGTGAAAAATATATTTCAGCTATTTGTAACAGACATTTGTTTGCCCAAGTCACTGTATTTCTTCGTGCTGATATTCTGCGACTTTTCCTGGACATTTCACTTCAGCCAAACTGTTTGGAACACGGAGACAGAATTGCGTGATACATTCTTGTCACAAGCAATCTCCAAGCTTCGTTGACCGTTAACATAGACACAGGTTGAGGTCCAATGGTCCGAGGTACGGGGAAGGGGAGGAGACGAAGGCGCATAAGGTGTCTTGCTCCCCCCTTGCCATTTCCATCTTCCGTTTCATTTTATTGTTACGCAGCCCAGGCTCGCAGATGTTTTGCATTTTTTTCTTAGTCTTTCAGCACGGGCACTAATATAATATTTGTTTCCAGTACTTACATGCAATTTGCGTGCTATTTACACAGTTTTTATAGCATTTTCAATTTTAACATGTTTATGTTGGAGATCAGTGTCCTGAGGATAATATTTGAACTTCTACGGGCGGAAGTAATAGAGAATAACAATACTGCATGTCAGTGAGATTTATAATTTGTACTTTAGCAAATATTAGTATTGCGTTAGAATTAAGGACGATTATATTGGCGGGACATGTAGCACAAATTTGTCCAGGGTTTTAATTGACAGACATGAAGAGAATAAACCATTATAAGGCATAAGGGCAGATGGATGGTATTAATGTTGATAATTGAAAAACATGGTCTAATTGTATGGACTGCATTTATCTGGCTCAGGATAAGAACCAAGCGTGGGGTATTGTGTACCTTGAGGTTCAATATTTTGACCAGCTGAGCGACTATTTATTTTTCATGAAGGACCTTGTTTGATGGTGTTGGTTGATCAAGTAATAAACTTACCGAAATCTTGTGAATATCTGTTCGTATTGTCCAAAATAATTTTTTTCCAAAATTGCCTGTAAATTGCGTTAAGTAACAAAGCTTCGTATTTATTATGAATTTATAGCCCATTGATCATTATTGGCGTTGAAAGCTGATTGCTAGATGCATTAAAGGGTTGCCAAGCAACGATACAGCTGGATGCGTGAATGCTCTTTGCGCAGTTGAACTGTGATGATCGCCTAGCAGCCAGATGGAAACACAGAGGAGAAATAACGAAATAATTTTGTAACAGTGTGTGTAATTTGGGTTAAACATGTAGTTTAATACGGTAGAAAGACACGGGTTGGTTGACAGAGACAAAAGAAGAATGAAAACTGTAAAATCCTTAACTGGATGTACAAGGACGACTGAATGAAACTGAAGATAATTACTGAAATAGAGAGAAAGTAAGAAGACAAGAAAGTGGAAGATGTTAATTCACTCAGAAAGATATGGAAGTGTCATGTGGTAGGACGGTTGAAAACAAGTGGCTGAAGGTGATAAACCCAGACGAAGTGTAAGACGAAGGGCAAGTTGTCATTGGAGAGGATATGGGGCCGATACGGGCATTAAATTGCCTAAACCGCCGTTATACTAGTGCAGTCATTGTAGACTCTCCTTCTCTGGATCTTTATCCCACAGCCTTAACGATTTATCTTACCTTGAGGGATGGGTAATATAATAAAAAAATTAAATTACCCCCGGTCCCTATCCACTCTCCATATCTCGACCATTTCTTCGTCCTTAAAGGTTTTTACAACCCTTATTCTCATACTTTATACATCTTGCCGAGCCAGTTGAGAAAAACTTTCAACATAAATTTGTACGTATAATATCATAAGCACGGTCGATGGTTGCTTACATACGAAACGAGCTACAAGGGATACCCGGTTTATAACCAGAGGAACGCCGTTACGCGTACATCCTTTTCCTCAGTGGCAGGGTATTCTTTACGGGTTCAGAATGGCAAAGTTTTGTCGTGCTCGAAACAAAGGAAGGTACAACAGCACTTGCAGTGTCAGTACATAGAAACCATTTTCCAGAACGTCTTCTGAAGAGTGTTCCCGGTTAACGTCATTCAACTTACTGGATTCGTTGCAAGTGAGATCGGACAAATCTGGTCAGGACCTGCCTATCCGATGGAAAAATTGTCTTCTAATCTTTCATGTTGGGTTACTTTCGTATTGTTTTAACATTTGTTGTCTTAGAAGTGGACTTTAAATGTAGTCACCCTTGGAAGCTCTTAGTATGAATTTAAGGTTATCACAATCCACGCAAACCGAAAGACTGCCTGGAGGTATCTTTACTGCAAAGGCTCTTTTTCAACTCGTAATGGGTGTAATCTAAAGGTTTCTGACGATGGCGCGTTATATCCATAAAAATGTTTATTTAAACAATGGTCAAAATCCAAAGAAACACTTAAACAAATCGCAGTAGATGTGTGTATTTTTATGTTGAATCACAATATAGTCGTTTATATGTACGCATGCGAACTTTACTGCAGCCGAAGAAGTCTCGCTTTCAGCTACCAAATTGGTTTGTCTCTCCTTTTGAACTCTCACTAATACCTAAAATATTTACAACTTTCTTTTGGGCTTCATCATCTCCTGTTTTTGAAAAAGTAAAAAGAAATCACAACGTTTGAAATGACGGTTCTTTTTTCGTCTGCCGGTAAAGAGAGGAGGAAGACGCCTGTTCTGTTTGATCTGGTAGACTAGTTGTGGCATACCGATTGGGTACAGCTCGGTATACCGGTTCCAACAGAATACGTGTCTTAAGCACCTATGAAACTCCAGTAAATTTCTAGCATACTACATGGCGCAACAACCCAGAAGAGAACCATTTTCAGAATAGGCGCGTTTCTCTTCCATTTTACCCGAAGACGAAGTCGGGACTTCCAAAGTTTAAATGTTCCAAGTCTAAAATAAAGCAGATTATTAACGAAGTCAAAAGCATCATCTCACTTGTATGTTAAAATAACGCGTGTGTATACTCATAAAAAAGAAGTGTTTAATGTGGTAACAAGAACGACTTGAAAAGAAGACATGGTTTTGTTATGCTGTGCGGACAGTGTGTAATTCTATGTTTGGAATTTACTTCATTTCGTTGAAACGGAGACTGAAAATCGTGAGGTGAAGCCGCTCAGCCGCAGGCTGTGGCACGATCCATCAATACTGAGCCGGCAGGGAACTGAATCTCCCTCAGCTCAGGACAGTTGAGCTTCATGGCTCAGACTTTGTTTGTGTTGTAATGGAAAGAGAGGGGCAGTTAAATGAAAATGTGGCTCTTGCCGGCCTATGGAACAAACAACACAGAGCAGAGGCATTCTTTACAAGTTAATACGTGCTTAACTGGTCATTAAATTACCCGCCTTTTAAGGAACCAGAAGAGGTTCGTCTAGTTCAAGGCCTTTCGAAACGAATCGAGGAGAAAATTCTTACACATCAGACATAATTACGGTAGACGTTTAATGTCGAACAGTAATTGATTAAGGATTTCAGCTTTCCTATATCTTGTTTTGTTTGAGGCAGTTCTGTGACGATGGACAGTGTTACTAAGTAACCAGCCGATTAAAGTTTTTACAAAACCACAAAGTCGACCACCGTCATCAAAACACAACCGGTCAAAACTACTCCGAGCCATTTCAACCTATTCATGTAACTACTAGGCCAAGATTCAGTATAAATAAGCCACCGATTCTCCGATCAACATGTTGGTTTCAAGTGGGAGACGTACAGTGACCTCAATAAAGAAGTAGATACACAACAGTGCGAGGAAATCGCAAAGATTAAGTCTGACAAAGTATTTCCTCGTCTCTCTGACGTAATGCATTCTAAGAAAAGACATGAAAATCCTTTGTCACTTTGTGAGCTGAAGTTTCCGACCCATTCACTGGCAAATCACATAGGACTCTTTGTGCTGTGACTCATTTATTCTTGCTTGCTTTTAAGTACATGGCTGTGTACACTAAAGCTCACTGTTGGATCACATCTTGAGGTAGTTCATTAAAATCACACCTTCAAAGCTCATTTTTGAAGGGTCATTTTAATATTCAATTTAAAACGGAATATCTTAAAATAATGAAGAATTCATGTTCTAACAGCTGCGAGTGTGAAGATTACTGTCTTCTGGAATGGTGTACAATCGTAGAAAATTACCGACGTTTCAGAGGTCCTCCATCATCAGGGCTGTCGCTGAGTCGTTTATAATTTGCAGAAGAAAATGTAGTACCTCAGGACTGGCCGAATTAGGTCCTTTCTGCTGCCATAGCCGTAAGACTCTTGCTGTTGAATCTGTTACTTACCTCAGGTTAAATCCGTCTGAAATTTTCGTATCGGTTTCCAATAAATCACAGGAACGATCAATCCGTCAGCTGCCGTTCCGTTGCCCTCCTCCTTTCTTCACGTTTGGTTATAGTGACGACTGAAGGCGATCTCTGTTTTTTAACAGGCGTGAGTGGCCGCCATTCTCGGAAAACGTTATCATCGTGATCACCAAATTTTATTCGTATGATCAAATCAAGGAGCATAGACTGGCAGGGAGACATTAAAAGTGATATGAAATTCTGCTTGGAAAACCTAAGCGAAAGGATATTTGGAAGACCTTGGCACAGATGGAAAATATATTAAAAATTTATCTTAAATGTGAGGTAAAAGTATGAATTGAATTCGTCTCAGAATTCGAACCAGTGGCAGGCACCTTTGAGCACGTAGTGAGCCTTTAGGGTCCATAGAAGGCGGAGAATTTTTGATTATCTAAGTGAATGCTAGTTTCTCAAGAAAGACTGTTACCTATGAAATAGAATAAAGTGAAAATATATAAAATGAAGTAATCCAGATTAGGTTATCAGGCGCTTGGCTGACAACAAGGTCCTTGCACTGTGCTGCTTAAACAAGATACTATGGCCTACTGTTATAAACACGTGTGAGGAATAACGGACTGGAATTTTTGTGAATTTGTAGAATTCTAGACGGTATTACATCGACTGAAATTCTAAACTTTTATAGTGACTTTGTAACAAATTTCTAATTGCACCGTACTTAGATCAGCTCACCTCATTCTGTAAAACATCACTGCACTTCGTATAACAGAGATTTTAAATTTTAATAGAAGCCGTAGCCAAGCCAACATCTGCCGTCGTGTGATGAGGACGCTGGCTGGATAGAGACGCAGTTGCTGTGGCGGCGCATTCACGTCACGTTGCTTCTACATTCACATGCACTGCGTGTACCGCTGGCACACCATACTCCTGTTGAACGAGCAAGCTATTGCTGTCACTCGTTTCTTCATGCCATTTTAATGTCTGTGTCTTTATATTTCATTTTTCTCTTCTGTTTCTTATTTGCCTCCACATTATTCTTTCTATATTTATCCATTCTTTCGTCTCCTTTCGTTTTTCTGTTTCTCGGTTTTCTTGTGCCTATATTTCTTAGTGTTCTATAGTTGTTTATCACGACGACCTCATCCACAATTTCAGTTATATAAAGATATATTTTATGTCCATGAACATCGACCAAGTTCCACTGTCATTATATTTCGTGACTCAGATCGAGGTTTGAATTAGGCACTTCTCAGATTGTTTTACTTCTATGCAATTTATCTGCGTTGTTCTTGGCTTCTTAAATTGAGTTCATGACTACACATTTCATGTATGTGCTGTAGATTTTATCTTCTGTAAATGAACATGAAGCCGAACGAGGTATGCAAAATGACAAGGAGATTATTTCTGCTCCGAGTCGGAGTGTACCTTTTCAGACGTAATTTCGTCACTATAGGATACACCTGTCTGTAGATTTCGATTCTATGACATCAGCAGGAGACTGATAAGGACATGCCATTCTGGAGATCTCAGTCCCAGCCCATCAGCAGAAGACATAACCTGTAAGTGGACCTGGAATTTGGCGCCACGGCGTGTCGAAGCTCGCATGTTCCAGAGACTTAATTCTCTCAGGTTCTTTTTCCCTAGTTCCTTCTTTCTCCATATTCTCCAATAATAATTCCGTACCTCTGTAAATTACCCCATTTCTCCCTAGCAGCCAGCGAATTATTCACGGAGCTACCCCCCTTCTTGGTACGTCTCGCGGACTGCCTAAGCGCACGAATAGTTGCTTTACTAGACATAGCGAACCGTTCTTGTGATAACTAACTGTTGAGGTAGGTGAAATGGGAGGGACTTTACGAGGAGTGTAAAGTACAGTATTGCAAGAGGAAAATTACGGAGTATGTGTTAAGGTTTACTTTAGGATTGGGTGCACTTGTCAAGGTTTAGACGTAGTCACAATATTTGAGGCGTACGGCAAATTGATCCGGAGTGCTTTTTCTCTCTGCGAGTTTCTAGGTTCTCACGGGGACGAGTACAAAGATGGCTGTCTTCAGAGGAGCTTACTGTCTCCAACATCAGGACATGATGGAGGCAGTAAGCTCCTCTTCTCTGAATCGTCGGTCGGTATGTGCCAGACTGCATTGTGCAACTTCTTATAAAACAGCCATTTTACACTTTCCCACACTTCACTGTCAGCAATTCAAGAGTTTCGACAGTTGGAATCTTTTCATCTATTACGTCAATTCCTTTGAACTCATACGTTCATAAAATGTTATCAAGTAATTGAATATGTACTACAATGTATTTATTTCTGAAATTGAAATATACTTCCTGCGCTATATTCTGAAGAAAATAACTGATATGAGCCATAGGATTTTGGGGAGGGGGCATCTGGAAGACATATGCAGACTATTGCTCAGATGTACACAGACGTATTGAGAGAGTTTTACAGTGCATACTATCATGACAATATGCACGGATACACACGAGTAAATATTAAAATTAATAGAGCTTCCATGAAGTATCTCTCTTTATGTCAGTTTTAAGTATCCTGTATTAATGTAATAACATAGGAGATCTTTTGTCAGTAAGTCAATGATAAGAATCAGTAGCTTTTTCAGTGTGCCAGTTTTTATTTAGTTATATTTGAGGAACTTTTACTACACGTCTATTACATTAAATCCGAAAGATTAACCATTTTTTACCCATCTCTCCTGTCGATGCTTATGTATATTTGCTGTTTTCTGTTTTTAACGCTGGTTCTAAAACTTCTCACACTTTTTTTTTAATAAGACCGTGGCTTGTTTTGAACTGGTTAAATCAAACAAATACGTTATTTTAGGTGTTGTATGCCTGTTTGAAATTGTTGAATTTTTATGCTGCCATGAGAGTCTTATGCCGCTCACATTGTGATGGCGGTAAATGAAAAATAGTGAGTTATAAAGAAGATTTATCATCAATATACTCCATGCGTGTGTTCAAGGTTGGTGGTGGTTCTATCTTACTTTATTTAACGACGTTTTTTAACTTCATAGATTATATAACGCCGAGTGCAACGATGATGTTGAATTTTGATTTCGGAAAGATGTGGAAGGATTACGTCGCGGCCTATTTTAAGGCACTATCCAAACATTTGCCTGAAAGGACGGAGAAATTCCACGATAGATCTCAATCATTTAACCAGCCTTAGAAACGTATATGGAACTTCGTACCTTCCTATATGAAGCAGGTATACCAATAACTGAAAGATTATACCACATCTCTCTTTTAACGTTTCTCTTCTTGTCATCCGGAGGATAGCTAATGGATGGTATCACTCGTGTTATCATCGCGTCAGAAGCACTTCATTGATCAGTCTCTCAATTATGAGAGCAACTTTCGAAGAATGTTCTCTAGAATAGTGATCCAGCAGTCTGGTTCATTCGGTGGAGAATCTAAAAAAATGTCCTCCACTTTCTTTTATGCCCCCCAACGAAGGACGTCGTTAAGAAAAGTGAAGAAATACTACACTAGCCTTTCATTCTTCAGATACCCGTTCGCTTTGGTTCTTTCTGGCTTATGGATACTTAAAACCGTGTTAGGGTGAAGAGAATGGCATAGCTCGAGGCTCCGCCCAGTGTGCCTCGTATTCCCCTGCAGTCTACTACGCCAGTCAGCCCAAGGTGTTTGCTGTATCGGCGGTTATCACTGCCAACATTCGTCTGAACAGAATGGCAAGGGCGTACGAGTACGCTAGAGGGGGAAGCGTGTCATCTCGAGTTTAACGTGGAGGCGGTCGATCCGTCCGTCCGTCCGTCAGACTTCTTTCCGCAGCCTCAGCAACTACACAGCATTAAAATTGTACTGGAGAAATCTTGAGCCCATTTCATCTTTTCAGCACTGTGGCCATCATGGTGACCGACGCTTTTGAGGAAAGACGCCTTTTCAAAACTGAAACAGTTAAAATTGCTTTAAAGCTGTAGTGTTAAGCACAAATGTGCATACTAAGAATCCGTTGATGTTTCTGCTTTCTGTATGTGCCAGTTCTTAAGTGAGGGCGTTAGATTTCAGTTCTGACTAGAGAGACGAACTTTTATAACTGAGGTGAAAAAAATTCCTGTGTTTACTGCATCCATCTTGTAATGAATGTTGCCTTATTTTTCTTTGCCACTTGCGGTTCATGTGTTAAAGGAAAGTGTGACCAGAAGAATTTCCTATTTCACCACAGGATATTCCTTCAGTGTCGATTATTGAATTGCATCTCACGCGTATGCGGAATGTGTAGATATGCATCTGTCCAGTTTTCTTCTAGCGTCAGTCGCATGTGCAGTTTCCTCATTTACTACTCACTACAAGTGCAATTTCTACACAAAAGTGGTAACAAAGTTATAAAATATCCTCTGTTGTCTGTTCTGTAGTGTAGAATCCTGGTGTGTCCTCTTGTTTATGTATTGTTTCTATGTTACTACATGTTTTGATGCAATATAGATTGTTTCTTTTTGCTAAAATATATAATTTATAGGCTACAATTTTATTTTTGTTGAAGAAATAGTGAATGTTTGTGTGTGTGTGTGTGTGTGTGTATATATATATATGTATATTTATTTTAGACTTTAGCACAACGTTTTATGTTTCATCAAAACGTGAATTAACTCAAGTATAATTTTCACATGTGATGATGACTGTGTGTCAGTGGGAAAATAGGCATTTTATAATAGTCGGAAAATGTGTGAAAAATAAGGTATACTTGAAGTGACGGTGATCTAATACGAAACAAAAATCTTCTGTTGTATTGTATCTGACATAATTTGGCTTTGTCTTCGCAACTTTTTGCTAGAAGTGCTTTGGATGTGCTGCAGACAGGTCGTTTTGTGCTGAAGGAGTCTGGCTGAAGTTCCATATTACTAACTGTAGAGAATGAAGTATCTATCTTGTTACTTGGATGTTTCGTTTCCCATTGGCCAGCCCCCTCTGCCATGTTTCGAATTCCAACTGGGCTCCACGTGGAGGTATTGATCGGGATCCACTGCAGGCAGTTCATTGTCTCTGCTCCAGAGAACATGAGGACCACAGTAAGCCGTGGCAGTGCCACCAACTCCCGCTTCGATCTCGATACACATATATAGTTCGATATTTTAGCCAGATTTCTGAGGTCTTCTATCGTTCTTTTGTGGTATCACCCCTTTATCTGTTATCTGGTGTGAAACTGGCTTTATCACTTTAACGGTAGAGTATTGAAAACAAAACGGTTAGTAGCACATTTGGATCTTAGACGAGGGAGGAGGCAGGAAGAGAGGAAATTACATCGTGGACAACTTCACAGGTTTTACTCTTTGTTTATTATTCTTGGGGCGATTAAATCAAGGAATATGGGATGAGAGGCTAATGTAGCACACATTAGAGGTGAGAGATAACATTTTAGTCATAAAGCCTCAGAATAAAAGATGACGTGATTGACCTCAGGATGTATGGAATTATAATATTAAAACTGGATCTTCGAGAGTTTAATAACAAGGTTTTATGAACACGGCAATGAACCTTCAAGACATGTTTTCACCGGCTGCGTAACTATAAAGCTTTTAAGAAAGACCCTTCACTATGTGTGTAGTCTTCGTCTTCCTAATTTCAGTGATTAGCTATGGGTTAGTTGACTGAGGTTCGATTCTGGGAAGGAGATGTAATTGTTCTTTCTTTTCAACATCGTCGATATTGGTTCTAGGGTTCTAGGGCTCCACCAGCCTTCTACCCACTGAGTTCTGTCCGTAGGATAAATCGGCCGAAGCTTGAAACTAACCACTGAATTAGTACCTCTAATGGAGAAATTTGTAATGCTGGAGCTGTGCCTACTTGCCCCGATATACGTTTGTAGCAGAGCCTGAAAAGAGTGTCTTGAGAAACAAAGAAAAGTGATACTTAAATAATCTGATGTGTAATATTCTTAATGCTGAGACCTGGTTGCTGGGGTTTACTCGTGACAAGTCTGCACGTATGGGTTTAATTATATGCTCCTGGGTCTGGCTAGTTCTGCGTTTCTGGCAAATTGTTTAGCTGACTCCCATTGAGCGTTGTCCTTGAGAAAATAATAGTCACTTAGATGGTCAAAGAATTGTCCGTCTTTTACGAATGCTGAATGTTCATTACCGTATTCACAAGAGTCGGTCACCGGTCCCTGTCCTCAGCCTGATTAATCCAATCGACTCCTTCATATCCTGTTTGTATAAGATCTATTGGTCACCCATCTACGCCGAGCTTTCCCATTGGTCATTATTAACCTTAGATCTTCCCATATTCTATTACTTCGGCCTCTGTGTTACTCGAACGCACGCGAGATCCCTCAGAAATTCCCTTAAGGCATCTATACAGTTTCCAGGTACATTCTTTACCTTGGGCCTTTCTTTAACATTTAGAAGTCTAGTAACGCTTTTACAACGAGCCAGACAAAATGCTGCTTTATCTGCTGCACTACACACGTAGGTCTTAGGGCAAGGGCCGCTTAACCTCCTAGGGAGAAATTATTCCCACGATACGAAATATACATCAAATGGGGTTGGTTGACTTCCAATTAAAGGAGGAAGCTGCTTCAGTAAATAGTTGAAGTTTTCGACATATCTACGTTCCCGTTTCGTTACCCACACCCAGTAATGCAATGGTTCATATGTACAAAGTAAAATAAAATCAACAAATTTGTCTTATAATATAAAGGTCTAATGTATGCACAAACGTAAAAGAGTGTAGTATTTAATTTATTAGTTTCTTATTGCATTAAATTACATCCAGTTTTTTTTGTTATAGTTAAATTTAAAGTTATAATTACTATAAAAATTGAAGTGCATGTTTGTAACTTGATGAATTCAATCAAATTCAGAAGCATAATCAGTCATTAAGTGCATCGTAAACCAGGAAAGTGATATCGGTGTTGATGTTCTAGGTTCTAACGCCCTTGGTACTTGTAGTGGATACCAAGGTTTTGAAGGAACATACTGTCTCCATGTTTAGTGCTAAAGTGTTGGAGCTTGAGGTAGTATGTTTCTCCGAAACTCTACAACCCAGAAATCTACATTTTCACCGCCGCTGAGAACCTTAAATCTCATGCGATGAGCGTGATAGTTTCATAAGCACCCGGTACCGGATGTGACAGTGAGATATTTAATAAAATCTTGAACAATGTATTTCGTATGCAGGCGGGAATTTTCCTACAGCTGTTAGGCCTACGCTAACTTCTTCAGTCCATTTCTCTTCTGGATTACACATTGCGTCCTGCAGAAACGCCTGTCTTCTGGGAATGTGCACTAGATATTATTGATATCAGAAGTCAATGACTAAACACGTGCGTTTGGGACCAGAATTGCCAACTCAACGTTCTTATCCGAGACATATTCGGGGAGAAAGTTCACTACGGGGCTAAATTGAAGAGTGACGGAGGAAAATATTTGGGCCTGAGGGAGTAAGGAGGTAACAGGAGACTCGGGAAAAGTGTATAATGAGAAGGTAGATAATTTGTATTCTTCACCAAATATTGGTCCTGTTTGAGTGTTCAAATGGATGCGGTGAGATGGGCGGGTCATATAGCACGCACCAGAGAGATGTTTTAAATGCACGCAAGACTTTAACAGGGAAACCTGAGGAGAAAATACCAGTTTTGAGACATCGGCATCTGGATGAGAGGATAAAGTAGACCATAAAGAAATATGGCACATTGGTTTCGATTTAATAGTCTCACTACGGTCCAGTGACGGTTCCTTGTGATCATGGCAATGTCGCTGATTTTCTTGGCCAGTTGAATGACTAGATCATTTTCTGTATTACTCTGCTCCATGGAGTTAAGAGTTTTATGAGAATTCCTAAGGAAATGATCAAGGCAACAACATATCCTTATTTACCTTCGGGTTGGTAACGAATTTCATTATCACTATGCTTAAAATTCTGTCTGTTCCATAGCTGACGTTCGAGTCTTGTTGGAAGAAAGTTCTAACGCTATTAGGCCAACAAAGCAAGATGATCTTTGGCCCACACAAAACCCAGTATTGCATAATTGCCTGCAGCGATTTTAATGTGAAAGTTATGTGAAGCGAATAATGATTGAATTAATTACACGAGAAACTGATGAAAACCGAATGGTGTAGTTTAGTTCGCCACAAATTCCACATGATCCTAACGGAAATCGAAAAGCAACTTCTCCTGGTGGTAGGCATTACGCGTTGCTGAATATGCTGACCTTATCGGGTTCGATTGGGGCATTTTCTGTGATATGGTTTTAGAGGCATGAACCACTATCGTTATCAGGACGATGGGTGATCGCTTTGATAATGGAGGCAGTACGCACTTTGTCCCATGTTCGGGTGTCAACTTTATCCGTGGACAGAATCCTTTACTTATTTAGAACGAAAAATTCTTTGCCATTATGAAAGCATTTCTCTCGGGAATATGTCTTCACGGGAATGCTCCAGAACTTCTTCGTTGAAGATTTCTATCTGTGTTGTAACATACCTACTACAACAACTAACCATTACCGCTATCATAATGGATTGAAACATTAAATGTACCACTGGAGGTGTACTTAAATCGGTCTCATTTCCCGACTGTCTGTTCAGCACAGAGGAGAAGAGACGTTGAGTGAACCGTAGTTAGAGCGACTCCCCCTTGAAGGCCATAATTTCAATATTACGTGCTCATTGTCTTCAAGTTCATTTTACAGTCATCGGGAACGAATTATAATGCAGTTAGTGTGTAATCTTTCTTCATACAACTTTAAACACACAGGAGTAAGAGTAGAATGATGTACGTCCAGCGGTGAAAGCCTTAGTATTTCATCGTCTGTCCCTCTCAATGTGACGTAAGATCAATAGCTCAGATGGTTTTCAGAATTTTGAGATATGTCATGAAAACTCGCTCCATGAGCGCCTTCCTACTTAATGTAGCAGTGGAACTTTACGCTTTGCAGTATAAGGGTTTAGTCTCTGGGTTCTTATTGCGGACTCCCGGGTTCGCCCCCGGCGCAGTCCGTGTAGGATTTGAAGGTGGCTGTCTTCTGGGTTGTTGCGCCGTGTAGTCTGGTAGAAGTTTACCGATATTTCAGTGGTCCTTGCTGCCTGCATCCATCATCAGGGCGATGTGTCGTCGCAGATGGATGGAGCGGCGGTGGAATTACACTGACAGGAAAACCGAAGAACTTGGATAAAAACCTGTTCCATTGTCATTTTGTCCACTATAAATCCTACATAGGCTGACGTGGGCGCGAATTCTGGCCTCCACGGTGAGAAACCGAAGACTACCTAACCTCTAGAGAGACATACGCTGCCCCCTTTGCAATAGTGACATTGACACTTTAATCGATGCAGCTAGTAATTACATTTTATATTACAGAAAGGTGTGGCCGGTTTGAGGTTCTAGATTATTGAGTTAACAACGAAAATATGGTGATAACACATATTTGTACACATTTTTTAAATTTGATGAAACTCGTCTCTAGAGTGTGGGATGACTTAAAAACATGCTCAAATCCATTTTTGCCAGTTTTTCAAAATTGCGTTCACGTATATCTCTGTCTTATTAAATGTTAGGGCTTATGTCTTACCAGAGAAGCAGTCGCTTCTAATAAGGAAGTGGTAACACTGATTAACTTCGAGATGAAGCGATGGTTCACACACACAAGGAAGGCGTTGCCACTGAATTCTTATTTTTCCAGCAAACTACTGTGTATCTTTTTCGCTACTTTTTACAAAAAAAGCAAAGGTCGAGTTCGGTGACACGGATAATTTAAACTCGTTTGTACTCACGGATCATTGCTTTCACGTTCGTGAGGAAATAATCCGTTATTTATTCGCAGAAAACGATACTTACACCCAATAACACATGAGTTGCAATTTTTAAAATTTTATTTTCACTTCATTTTGTGCTACAGTCGACAGCCTTTAATAACTCTGGACCCGGATTATTCTCGAATATCAATCACTTTTACAGCGTGTCCACAGCTTTGTATATTTTCGTATCTTTCCAGCTGGTGGATTGATATGTTGAAGAAATACCCTACTTTTTTTTTGAACATAATTCTGTTATATGTAGTTTATTTCCTGTAACGTATATGTTCCCGGAGCAGAAGGAGACACGACAAGAGGCGGTTTTCCATATGTAATTAAAGTCCAGTGGTAACTATAAGTACCACCTGCTTTAACAATCTGCCACTCTCCATTTTTATAGAGTGTATATATTGATTCTGAACGATTTCCGGAGTAAACATAAATTATTTCCTTAAACACCATTAACAACATGATATTTGTAATTGAGACTTTTGAGTTTTCTTTGCGGTAGGCACTGGATCTTGAAATGTTATAGCTTCACCTTCGAAGGATTAAATGTGCCGATTGTAATTTCGAGATGATGTAAGTGTTGCAAGTTACTGTTATACATTTCTTTTTATTTATTCATAGATGGCTGTCATGTAGACTTTGTCAGAAAAAAAAGTTCAAGAAATATCATATTTGATTCCTTGTGGCAGTGGTTATAAATTTTATCTCCATTGAATCAATACTTTATTTTGTGCAGAACAAAGAGATATGCACTAAATTATGGACAGAACAAACTCAGAAATTACAGTGCCCCGGAGTCACAACAAGAATTCACTTCAAAAGCTAAATAAAATGCAAGTTACATGGAAGCGTCACAATTGTTACATTTTGAAAGGAAACCGTCTACACAATGCATATCGAGCATGCGTCGTTAAACACTGCTCACTTGATTGGTTTTATTGCTTGTCGCGTCGGAACAAAACGCACGCCGCACATATTATAAATCTAGAATCGGGGCTGCTGCTGTGCCCCCCCCGGGGGGGGAGGGTTCTGTTAATTGAGTCACGTGACAACAGGCTCTCCCGGTGTCATGAACTCCTCATCAATAATATCGCGGTCGGTTGTGCCAAGTGATGTTTTACATAATCTTGTCTGGAGATTTAATCAACAACAGTAAGCATGTTTCAGACAAAATACACACTGAAAAATGCTTAATTTCAAGAAATTGTCTTCCAGTGTAAGCAATCATAGAAATATGCACATCATCCTAAGAATTCTGACGTGTTCGCAAGAGCCTGCCACCGGTCCCTGCCTTGAACCACGTGAATCCACCCTGTTTCTCAAAAATCGATTCTCCCCCTCATTTCTACGCCTTAGACTTCCGAGTGATCCCTTCAGATTTTTTTAAAAAATGTTCGCGTTTTTGTAATCCCCCATTCACGCCTTACTCATACCACCCTCCGTGATTTAATCATCCTAATAACATCTGTTGAAGAGCATAAATTGCGGATCCCTCATTATGCATTGGTCTCCAATCTTCTGTCACGTCATGCCTTTTGGACACAATAATCCATCTTAAGTCCAGATATTTTCTCAAATTTTCAAACGTGTGTAGTTTATATGAGATTTTGGGTTTTCACGGCGACTAGCATGGACATGGTGTCTTCTGGGATACTCCGCCGTGTAGTCTGGTAGACATTGGTGATTCGCCCTGATAATGGAGGCAGTAAGAATCTTTGAAATGTCGATGAATATCTGTCAGACTACACGGAGAAACATCCTAGAAGACGGCCATCTTGATTTGTAATTTACGTTCACAGCCAGCGATGACGTTACACGTCCACAGAACACATTAGTGGGGATTGAATAGAGTACATTTTAAAATAATTACACGATCTGTAACATAACTGTGTGCAGTCGAGCAGTTTTCGTGTTAAACACGCTCAGAATATGCAATGAAGCTTGTGCAATCTATTTCCTGTTGTTTATTTTAATTTATATCGTGTGTTCAAGAACCACTCCTACATCTACAAAATTTAAACGAATCAGGTGACCATAAATTGTATTCTACCGGAACACGGCAATCAACCTCCATAATTGTAATGTATAAAACAGTAATAAACACTGGAATAAAATTTCTATAGCTTGTGATGTAATTGGTATGGCTTGCATTTTATGTATCTTCCCGATTGATCTGCCTGTTCCATGCCGGTTTGTTTCAACTGGATACAGTCAGCCCAGAACCGTTCCCTCGGTAACACGAAGCCAGAAGATATCCCCAGAACTTGTCCTGCTTCCTCGTTCTGTTTTGATGGAAGTACAATAGTTCCAGCGTCCTTTGTGGCACAGGCCGTTTATTTACAGAAGTAAGTTTAAACTAATATTATGGAACTTATGCAGGAAACCTCGTAATGCTTCATTGCAACGAGTGGTGTATCCGTAGTTAAATTCTTTCTTTGTTTCTGATTTGTATGATGGGCGCAATATAGCGGCGAACATGAGCTACGTCACAATAAGAGGGTGATGAGGGTGGAAAGGGTAAGGGGAAACACGACGCCTTATGTGGTATGGCTCTTCCACCCTCCTCAGTAATGCAGGCGCTGTTCTTGACTAACTGAGCGGCTACTACGCCCAGCTTTTCAACAAGGGCTCTACTGCATGGACTTAGTTGTAATTTATGTGAAATACAGAATGTCCGAAGAAGATATATACACACACAAGATTAATATTCCGTATTATAATGTGTATATATCATTTGGGGACAATCTGCATGTATTCGCAATGTATGAACAATATTGTCAATGTGAAATTAACAGTTAATATATAATTTGTTCATCTTAACTGTGTTAGCCATGTTCGCCCGGCTAACACAGTTAACATTAACGCCCTGCCCCTGAGCTGTATACTTCCCAAGCTTGTTATTAACATTATCAGAGATCAACATAATGATCTCTAGAATTTACAGTTTATGTAACGAAATTCTGGGTAAATTATCCTGGTTATGAAGCCACGTGTATTTGTTTGAAACACTGAGTACAATCAGAAAACAAGTCTATTGAAATTATGGCTTTCTGGTTGTTAAATCCACGGCTATAGGCTAATATTAAACTCTCATATAGGCCTACTAATGGGGATTTGAGACTACCTAAGCCGAGTAATTATATCCGTGTTTGTTTTGTTCTGAAACTAATTACTTTGTCCAGCACTGTGGCTCTGCTATTCAAACATGGCGAGCTCAGCAGAATAAGCAGTTTTTGGTATCTCGTGTATCATAGCAGTACGTGGACCCTGCTATGAACCAGCAGGTGACATGGACCATTACTGAATTAGAAATGAAGTGAGTTTGTAAATGCTCGGACACTATTCATTGTGATGACAACGCATTTCGAAAGTGACCTCTTTCCTTACACTGCCCTCATCTAAAGATAGTGTCGCTATAGGCTTACTTCTACACTAAATGTTACACCTAATATACCGTTATTTCTTTCTAGTTTACATAAAAGCTGTGTTAATGAAGGGCGGTAGTGTTTGGAAGATCCAAAAATGCATGTCTTGCACAGAATAGCGGTGTAGTTAATCTCCATATTTAAATTTACATTTCCATAGTTATGTTTTTGACACAGAGTTTCATGAAAAATCTATTATGGTTGGTCTTTCATTACCCTGATGATGGGGACAGCAAGGACCTCTGAAACGTCGGTAAACTTCTATCAGACTACACGGCGTTACAACCCAGAAGACAGCCATATTTACTTCTGAGTTTATGAATTCTTGCATTGACTTATTTGTTGCCTTTGAATTTGTTAATACCAAGTGTAGCTGAGTCGATTTTACTTCATCAGTGAAGTAATTCTTTAAAAAGTTAGAAGCCTTTGCGGTAGCCAGGAAAATTTTCCACCTATTGTGGAATCAGAAGATCGGTTGACGCGTGTGTGAGATTTCAGTTTGTCACAGCGGGGAACATGAAGATGTCTTCTGGTATTTTGCCCTGCGTAGTCTTGTAAACGTTTACCGACGCCCTCATCATCTTGGCGATCACCGAAGTTGTACAATAAACGATGCGCCTTGTTTCTTATTCTCCTGAAAAGTGATATGCGGTGTTTAAGACCCTTTTCCGTAAGAGCACTTCGGCGCTTTGCATCTTATATTCGATTAACCTTCTCGTGGCTCAGTTGTGTGCTCGTTTATTATCTTTACTTTGTCGTTACCAGGAAACAAGGCTTCCTGGCCTCCTCCAGTTCTTGTTGGGTCATGCCCTACAGACCCCAGTACCAGCAACGCCATGGGAAACTCGATTACAGAGCAACCCCGGTTGGTGGAACGCCATTAAGAGTCAGGGCGCAGGGGAGGGGTGCCACTAATTACCGTAATGCGCAAGTAGTGGGGGGAGCCTATTATCGGCTCCCAGACTCCCCCCTCCACGGGGCCCCCTGATTCATTCATCTCCCCGCCGATGTTCTTTATACGGCAGAGCGAATCCCATTGCATTGTTGATGACACAGGCGCACAGCATTCTGTTTACTGTGATACAACGCATTTAATTTAGTATACACGATAAATACCACATCCCTTTTGTTGGAGTTCACGCAATGTTCTCATTATATTTACAACACCTTTAATTTAGTGCACACGATAAATACAACACATCCATTCCTCTTGTTGGTGTTGACACAGTATTTGTGTGCATTGTAGTGCGTATGATAAATTCAGCACTTCGCTTTTGTTACTGCTGACGCAATGTTATCATTGTATTTACAACACATTATATTTTGTGCACGTAATAAATACAATACGCCTTCTTTATTTAGGTTTGCTGTATGCTCTTATTATATTTATGCCTACGAGAACACATTTAATTTAGAGTGCAAGCCTGAACTACCTGGCTTAACAGCGCAACTGAGGATTCTGTTAAAGTTCAGATCGTAAGAAGATGGCTGTCTTCTGGGTTGTTGTGCCGTGTAGACTGGTAGAAGTTTATCGACGTTTCAGGGCGATGAAGCGGAGAACTTCTACCAGTCTACACGGCTCAAGAATCCAGAACACAGGCATCTTCAGACTCACCGCCGTGAAAACCTCAAATCCTTCAGATCGCAACTTATATAGGACCATGTGGTTGTTTTACAGCGAGTTGGGAAACACTTTGGTGTTTCGTGGCCATTGTTTCGAAAGCAAACAAGTCTGAAATGCTGATGTATACACTCGAAATCAGAGAACAGTTTTCTGAAGAACTAATGTTGACTGTGGTGGCAGGTTTAGCGATAACGTTTGTAGATTTGCGTTTGGAAGATAGGAGGTTCGGAGCTTAGTCAAGTTACCAGCTATCGTGACTTTCGTAATGTTCTTCAGTCATTCAGGCGTATTCCTTGAAACAGGAGACGATTATTCATTTCCAAACCCTGATTTGTTCATTTCTAAATAACTTACCATGATATCAAGAGTAAACATTTAAAAACTGTCTTCGGGATATATATTAAATCTGAAGGTTACTGACGATGATATATAATTCCAGTCTCTGAAACATGGTTTCTAAATGAAAATAAGGACGATGAATATTTCCCAAGAACTTTGTTATTGTATTTCATTTATATTGCTTGTGATTGCGGTAGTACATTACCCAGTGTCCTTGTAATTGGTAATCATGATGAAAATGTGTACACAATCATCCATTTTAACATACAACAGCTTATGCACCATAAGTTACACAGTCCGACTATTTTAGTTAAAACAATATTGCCGTCATACGACTGACTAACATTAGATTTATGCCATCAAAGTACACGTGGATGATAGAACGCTGTATGAATATGTCAATTCCATTCAAAATAAAACGTTACATGTTGAATAAAGTAACACATCTGTCTGAATAATGATTATATATATATATATATATATATATATATATGTATAATTTGCATATAATTTGTGCATATATTACCTCATTGCCACAAATATAAATAATGGTAAATTCATTAATTACAATATTAGTGAAATTTAACATAAATACTGTGATGTATGTTTTAGTATTGGTAGTATAAAACATATTCGCTCTTCTGTCGATTATACAAAGTATTAATTTATGTTTTTAATTAATATTCATATTAAAAGTGCCATTATTGCTTTCCTTTTGAAAGTATTGTTACAAAATATAATCATTCTGTTGTGATATATTAGGTTGGATGGTTAAAACCGCACACATTATGTCTGTGCTATTAATTAATTTATTTATTCATTTATTTTACTGGCAGCTATATTAAGTGTATTTATTGGTGTAAATTGTTCACGAATCGTGTTGCAACCATTACATTTACGTTCACTTAAATACTGACAGCGAAAGATACGTATCTATACAGAATGAGTCAGAAATATGTTTACAAACTCCGTGTGCGTGTTCCAGGATCAAAAATAAGAAAAAAAATTCCTACGAACATGTGGTCGCAAATGTTTCATTTTCGAAATAATAGACAAAAATAAGTTTCAATGAATTGACTTTATATCAATATCGCCCTGATGACGGAGGCAGTATGACCTCTGAAACGTTTGTGGGAATCTACCAGACCACATGGCGCAATAACCCAGAAGACAGCAATCTTCAGAGTAAACGTGTGTTTAAAACACCTAACTTTATGCCGCGAACACAGAAATGATTGTTTTTTTCTAGTAAAAATAAGATGTTTGCATATCTGCCTATATTATATTTATTGATTGAAGTATTAAATGAGAAAATTAACAACCAGAAAACAGTTATTTGGCTACACGATGTTAACCCAGATCGCAATCTGAAATTAAATGTTCAAGTGATAACAGTTTTTTGGCAATGCAAGGAGGTTCAGCACTTTTTACCCGTGAGTCTCCTACACCGTGCCGATATCTATCGATATTGTCTCCTGCCCCACCTGTTTCTCTTAAGCTGCTCTATATCCAGAAATCTATTCTTCGAGCTTACATTTTTTTAACGCCGCGGGCCCAGCTAACGTTCCTCTTTATACCTTTAAAACCAAATGCATGTCAGCTGTTTCATCTAAAGAATACACGATAGCAGTTTAGCCGATTACTTAAGGAATGCACTTAGGTGGAAATCTTGAACAGAAGGAAAAAGGGCTGTGTTGAAACATGTCACAACGGAAAACCGGTTACAGCCATTAAACCCTGAATACGTCTATCTTCTGGGATGTTGCGCCGTGTAGTCTGGTAGAAGTTTACTGACTGAAACGTCGGTAGACTTCTACCAGACTACTCCACACGGTCCAGCGCCCTAGAAGACTGTCGTGAGAACCTGAAATGTAAACCATTACATTCTATGTTGTGATTGATTTTAGTAAGATAACGTGATTAGTTTTAACATTAAATATTGCTCTTTAGGTCGAAAGAGGAAATCTTCAGTTGGTTGTTAACATCAGGTTACATTTTAGTTACTTAGGTTGAAACACCTCACATTTCTGTACCTAAGTCCTTTTTGCTCAGTTTTGAGCGTAGAATAACGCTATATATTACTTTTTGACATTTCATTATAGGAGACACTGTATATTCGCATTACTTGGAAGCTGTCCCCTGCATCAAGCTGAGGAAAGTGGTACGAAACTACATAGACTAATGTTATGACGATAATAACTCCGAACGAAATTAACTGTGAAGTAGAACCCGAACTGACAGTTCTTCGGGACAGAGGGTGAGCTCTTATGTGAACTTCAGTTTCGTAAAACAGCAAATAATGGGTGCTATTTTTTTATATTCGGTTTTGTCACCCGGTTAGTTTAACCACTGTTCTTGGCTACTTAGGTAATTTAAAGAATGATTTGAAAGGAAATTAATTTATGTTGGATGCACATAACGAATGAGCCGGAGTTTCTCAGTCACTACGGATTGGACGACCAGGGTTTGAACCCCGGCAAGAGCAGAGAATTTTTCCTCTAGACTCTGCGTCCAGACTGGCTCTGGTGCCCACCCAGCCTCCTATCCAATGGGTACCGGGGTCCTTTCCCGGGGGGTAAAGCGAGGCTGGGCGTCGGATTCACTTAACGAAGAATACTGCTTCTTGACAGTAGATGGTAGCCTGTGTAGATGAATGAGATAGTTAATGTTTAGTACCAGGCTTATTTTCAATTCCTCCTGGGTTGAGTGAACAAATTGCAATTATGTGGCGCTGAGGAAACGTCGAGAATTATAATAATAAATTTGCCATGAGGACGTAAGTTATTTACATTACGACGAAAACGTTTTTTGTAAATAGCGCAGATGCGTTTCCTGAGCTTAGCGTGTTAATATCTGATGTACGTGGACAATTAACATCTCTTCAGTATTTTCAAAATATGCATATGACTTCAGGGCAGTGCAGAAGAAATGTAAGACTTGAACAGAGGAGCAGACTTCTTTTCTCAGAAGTTAGCGACGTTGTCTTATATTTCGTTACTTGGACGTTTGCTCTGGTAAAGTTTGGTCATGTCGTTTACTCCGAGATCAGCCAACAGTCAGGTCAAAAGTTGAAAACCAAACTACGTTTCAGAACCATACAAATCTTATATTCGAATGACTGATTTATATTTATCAGTATTTTATATTTTACATTGTAGGTAGACCAATGAGTTTTATAACCGAGTGATAAATATGTCGCAAACTTAGTAGCATCTTATTTTCATCTTTAACCTGTATTTCGTGATACAGACTGGAAACAAATGTCAGATATCATTTTGGAAGCCCTAGAAGGAAGCAATAATGAGAATCGACGCACGCAGTGCGGGCTGTCAGTTGTTTTAAATCGATATTGTCGCGACCCCAGCTTTATTATGTACACAGGGTGCCGCATTGTGCCGTTGGCATTCAGTTTGATGTATTCCATTAGTTCCGAAAAAGTTCGATACATCGATCGGAGGCTGTATGATTGTGTGTGAGCCTGGCAAACACACAGATGGCATTAGCAACGCTTCACTGGCTTGCAGTCCCTCTTGCAATAGGTACAGTCCCTACAGACAGAAATACACTGCGATGCTTGAGCAAGTATTCGACCCTGACAGTTGTTATACAAAAAAGAAGTCTTAAGTATGTGGTACTCCACGAGAATAATTTGTACAGAAATATCGCGTGCAAATAGAATGTGTGATGACAGGCGACTGAACATAATAATTAGGCCAACGTAAGAGAGAAACCAAGCAGACGCTGGAAAAAAGGTTTCTGTTGCCAGTAAAAGCAAAACGTTGCCTGATGTTGACAGAGTTGGGTCCCGAAACGTCGGTTTACTACGGTAACCAGTTAACGTGGCTGATTGACCGAGAAGATTTTATCAACGAACAATATTTTTTTAATCACTTACCACCTGTCCTTTCGTAGCTCTGTTTCCTTCGGAAGTGTATCTGAAGCTGCCTTTTGGTGGTGGCACTGGTAACATAGATCATTCTAACGTGAAGACTGAGAACTTAGTCATAATCAGTATATGTGTACATTATGTTGCTGTTTATATTATTACATATAATTATTATGTATAATATTCTATAATGCAGTGATACATATTTGTATTTCAGTAATAGAAGTTCATTCATTTGATTCGAAATACGCCCATTGCCCTAGTTGGTGGGAACAAAACCAGTATTGACTCCAATTTAACAACGCATTTTATTTGTATGAATGACAGATGATAGGGTTGTGATGAATTGTCAAACTGAGGACGATTGTGGCCTATTGTATGGCACTGTCTCGGTGTAGAGGGACTGATGTGGAAATGCGGACACAGACTGCTTTAACGACGCACTGTTTTATATGGATTGCTGATGATAGGGGGGTGATGAGTTTGTAGACAGGAAACATTTGGTTTGTATTGCGGTGTCGTGTCAGTGAGTGTTATGGGAAAACCGCAGAAGGCCTGCGGATTCTATTTCACGTACGATTAGCTGTTATTGCTATGTATAACTCGGGACTGGTGTGTGTGTGTCTATCCACCGTGACCTCCTGGGAACACCTAGTGACTCACTGCCGTTTCCTGGGTCTCCATTGTGGTATCGATTTTTCATGGGTTGTTTTAACAGTCTGGCTGCAAAGTAAATGCTGTGGGAAGAAATTGTATTAATATTGTGTTCAGCATGTGGAAGAATTATCTTTACACTTCGCCCAGTGTATGGAACACAAACTTCTCAGATAATCGCTACCCTCATCAGGAATTGTGTTCACTCAAGACCGGATCAGTTCTATTTATTCCTTTTTCGACCTCTTACATCGTAATTTGTCTTGATGCTTGTAAGCCATTATACTATTATTTGTCTTACTAGCAACAGCGTCAAATTTAACGGGAATTGAAATTTTTGCGATGAACAATAATGCAGTATATTGCAGAATTTTATTTACAAATCACATTTAAAGCACAACATTTATAAAATGTCTTTGCAAACTAAATTAATTGTGAACATATCTTCATGGCATCAGAAGCCATGTTTCAGCCAAACGCAAACTCCGTCCAAACCCCTTAGGCCTCACAGTGGTCTCTTATGGCTTTCTTTCTACCAGAACTTAATTTCTGTTTGTTTTTCCACGTCGCACGAACGACACACGCGTCTCGTCAAGTGTGAACAGATGTCATAGCTTTATTATCATATTAATATGTTAATGTTCGTGATAATCCTTTGTTTCTTGTTTTCCAATGGGTGGCTTCGTGCTTCTTATGCATATGTCTCGTTTAATTTATCAGTCGATAAAACACCATCTCTTTTGATCGCAAATGTACTGGGACAACTCTCCTTTCGCCTGAAAGCAGAGACTACTAGATCCTAAACGCTGTACCTTATTTGCTTTATCTATGCAATGGACAGTTTCCAACGAAAATTCTCTCGTGAAAATATCAGACTGTTTGCTGTCACTGCGGATTACCTACGACGGGAACCGTGTCATTTGTTGATATTCAGGCGTTTTCAAGAAGAAAGAAATGTGGACGAACTGTCTCGCGGGAACCACAGCTGAGATCAAAACAAAAGTTCCAGGAAATGTCTTACGTTTAGTTTTAAACCCACTGAATCATCTGGATTTCAAACCCGATTTTACATGTTTTGTTAGGGTGGAATAAAGCGGTTTGAACTGTAG
>NW_019059564.1:2104837-2121553 GCF_000696155.1 Zootermopsis nevadensis
TTATTTATTTAGTGTTCTGTCTGACGACAGGTCCGTATGAACAGGATCCTTCCATCCTTTTCTCGGACTGGGACCTGTTCATATACGTTCTTGGCAGATGATCCAGAAGTGGTTTGCCATTGCCTTCTTCTGTGTGTGAATGGAGTAATTGTTGGGATGCCACGGAGAAACCGGAGAAGCCCCCGGAGGAAATCTCCGTGTTGCCTAGACCACGGCCTTGCCCAACACAAGTTAAAAATTCGGGCACCGCCGGGAATCGAACCCGAGACCCCAGGATTATAAGGCGAGCGTTCTAACCGCTAGACCACCACTTTAAAAATCCATGCGTTTTTAGGCTCAAGATTATTTTACCGGTTTTCTTAAGAACCGATCGAACCGGTTGGACATTGAAAGGGTCCTTTACTCTGATCTCTCAGGCAGGAAGCAAACAAAAATTCAGGCCTGAGTTTTCCGGTCTGAGTTAACGTATTTTCGAAATTCGTGCAACTGCACAGGGCACGTAAACGTCGAATGAGAAATGTAGATGATCACACGTAGTGAATAGGTACGAATTTGGAAGGGGGTTGTCACCTATTTCAGGATTTCCAGCATTCGCCTCACAAATCCCATGTTAGCCGGTAGCATGGCGTATATTGGAACATGTTAAATCTGTTGATCGTGGCATGAATAACCCTGAAGATGGAGGCGATACGTTCCTCAAAAAATTTTGATAACCAACTACCACAACCCGGCATATTCACCATTGTAGGAACAGAAAGTCTCACGTAGTACTTTGAAATGCGGGTGTAGGGCATTAACGCTACATTGATCTGCCCTGAGGAAGGCGGTGATGAATATTATTATAGGTAAATACACAATGTTTAACTTTAGTCCATTTTCTCTTGTAGATCCCACATGTGCGTGTTTCAATCCAGTGGCAAGGCTGTTGTAAGCTAACAGGCGATGCAAATATCGGGTTCTGAAACTGGAATGTTCAAGCTACCTCGAAAAATTCCCCATGGGCTCATTTTTAAGATAAAGAAACTGCAGTATGGACTCGTAAAAGAAAGCAACTCTTCCTTTTCCTCTTTATGTGCTCCATGCACGAAAGCCATGAAGTGAACAAACACATCATTAGGTTATTTCTTTTTTCGGCCTAGTGTTCGTACGTCTCATCTCCAGACGCTCTTAACAGATTTAGATTACATTTTGCTTGATTGGTTAAAAGCTAGACGAATTATTATTTTAGTTTGTGTTACTCCGCTGTGACTGCTATTTCACGTTATATCAGATTTATGGAAAACAGGAGAATCTTTATAAAATATTCACTTTACTTAAATTCTGTCTTATTAAGATCCACAACTTTAATTTAATTTAAATGCACGAAATATAATTGTAATATCCGTTGAATTTTATGATCGTTACTGCCAATGCTGAGTTGCATTTCCCGGATATTCAACTTTGAGAATTGTTAGACTTTCGCAGATCACTGTAGAAATGTAGAAAAGAGTTGTAAACATATTTTCGAAATAAGTTCCTATTTGATTAACTTCGTTGTGCTTGTTTATTCATTGCTGTGAAGCCAACCAACAGCCATGGGGACTTAAAATGAATTTTCATGTATTTAATTAATCGCGAACAAGAAGACGTAACGGGAGAAAATCCCTTGTTAAGTAAATCTATAATTTGTGGTGGTTACAGAATATTATTAAGGCGATCAAACCAAGGACGATGAGGTGAGCTGTGTACGTAGCACGTATGGAAGATACGAGTCCGTCGTACATAATTTTAGTCGGTGAACATGAAGGGAAAAAAGAACTTGGGAGACGAAGTGTAGATGGAGGGTAGTGTAAAAACTGTATTGTAAATAAACAGTGTGTTAGACTGTGGACTGAATTTATTTGTATCAGGATCCAGTGGTGGTATGTACGAACTCCGGTAATGAAATTTTAGGTCCAGAGTTCTATGAAGGGCGGGACTTTCTTGATCAACTAAATAACTATCATCTTCTCAAGGACTGTGTTCCATGGGGTTCGTTAGTTCATTTCGTTACAAGTTCCTGACATCGAAAAAAATTTCTAATCAAAGTTGTTGCTGATAATAACGCATATTTATTTTATTAGTACCAATAGTTTTTGTAAGATGATTAATTTCTTGTGAACGCCGTGTTGTTTACAATTACAGAATATGGCGTAGTGTCGTTCTCACATCCCAAAATTGCCTTCCGTATTGTTGTTATCGATTTTGGGTAATTAAAAAGCACGAGTGTGGGCTTGCCTCCAGTGGAATAACGTTCATACCAATTGTCTCAAAGTCTGTCCAATAGCTATAGAGTTTAAACATGCGGACAGACAGACGGACAGTCACGATGAGGCCTGCATGCGTTCAGTTTATGAACATTTTGCATGTAACGAGTAATAAAATTATTTGTGGAAATGCGAAAAACGTGTTCAGACCCACATGCAATGTAAACCGTCTGCCGCAGGAATCAGCTAGCTTTGGACGTCACAGTGACGTAATAATGAGACCATAAATTCTGTTTAACTTTACCACTTCTTCCATTCTACCTTGTTTGTGTAATGCCTGAGAAGATCAATGAAAGAAATGTATGAAGATTTCTGTTTTCTGGGTTGTTGCGATTTATCGCCCTGATGACGGAGGCAGTATGACCTCCGAAACGTTGGGTAACATCTACCAGACTACACAGCGCAACAACCCAGAAGACATAAATCTTCATACTCATCGCCCTGATGACGGAGGCAGTATGACCTCTGAAACGTTGGTTAACATCGACCAGACTACACAGCGCAACAACCCAGAAGACAGAAATCTTCATACTCATCGCCCTGATGATGGAGGCAGTATGACCTCTGAAACGTTGGTTAACATCGACCAGACTACACAGCGCAACAACCCAGAAGACAGAAATCTTCATACCCACCGCTGTGAAAACCTCAAATCTTACAAAGAAATGTATCCCTGCATTTCTCAATATTTACAACTAGCTATTTTTGACTCTCCAGGAATAAGTATGGAATTGCTATGAAAATATACACATATAAGGGCTGTTCATGTTGAAAAACTTTTGAACACAGGCATGAAGCGCACCTCTTTTTAAAAGGTGCCATGGCTTGCGAATTAATTTGTGTGTAGTGAAAGCAGCGCTGCGGGATGTATTTCCCCCATTTTATTGTGTGAGGTTGGCAGTACTGTAATTGGTGTTTCGCTAATTGTGTCAAGAGAGGCGGTGGATATGAGAACCTTGTCGAACTGCCGCACTGGTGTGGGTTACTGCAGTAGCCATATGCTGCTATCGCGAGGCCGACACTTTTTATGAGGGTCTTATTATTACAGTAGGGGTGGGGTGGAGTTACGAGCTGCAGAAGGGGTGGGTTTCAAGTTTAATAGAGTAAACTTTCCTACAGAGGGAAGACTTTACTCTCTTACTACTGTTATTATGGGAGGTATCTGAACATTGCTACGCGCACATAAATTTCGCCACCAAGTAGTTCGCAGCATTGTCACACACAGGTGTCGCTACAGAGTGTGTCAAATCATGTGTTCCGATCCCATTACTTCTGTCCTACATCGTTCACTTTTTCCTATTCTTTCCAGCGACCATGTATTCCATTTCTTGACGGCGTCGAGTAGAATGTAGTTTGGAGCCGGAAGCTTATAATGCAGAATAACACTATGAAGCGTTATTGCTCATCTCCCTAGTGATGGAGGCAGCAAGGACCTCTGAACCGTCGGTAAAATTCGTGCGGTGGCTACTCTTACAAGCTGCATTCTAGCAACGATTTTAAATCTCAATTATTAAACATGTTCTGCATTAAACTTTTTTACTGAATTTTCAACTTGTTACACTAATAAAGTAATTATCCGTATATTTTATTTAAGTACGCAGGTCAATTTCTTAACGACCGTAATCACATAGTTCAAGCAACAATTCTGACTTTCACTGTGTGTCAGTTTCCACCAATAAGATCAATATTACTTCAGACACATCTCCTTCACAATGGCTTGAAACTCACACTTAGTTTTCATTCGTTATGATTAAATCTATCGGTTATGGAATTTTCCTGCAGAATCTCGTATTTCTGTTGTATGCAAATCCATGCCCAGAAGGTTTAACGCTTTAACTACTTTGATCATGCACAATAAATATTCGACATTCAACTTTTCTCCCTGAAGAATTACCGGACTGCAAATATTTTGCAACTACTTTATCTACAACCGATATGCCTGAAAAGAATTCTTTATATTCCTCATTGCATTGTTCAAAACATTTTACTTGGAATCCTGTACTGACTCTTGTGCCTGGATCCTCGTTTGAGTACTTACGCCTGGCTGCTACACGAGACAGTGGATCTCTTCTAGTGCAATATTAAATTTCGAATACCACTTTAACTCGTCTGGCCTCCTCAAAGGCAGCTACTTTGACTCTCTCGCAGACATTAGCCTGCTGTAATGACGGAACAACCACGGGCAGCCGTACCGGTCTGTTTCAGCCTCTGATTCACGCCCTGATGAAACAGTGGGACACAGTAGTGCAGTACAAACATAGTATAGGTACTAATCTAATTATTTTACTTGTTTTATATGCGTGAAACTTTATCACACTAAGAAAATAGCATGCACTATAACAATGCTGAGGAAAATATTTAGGCTTAAGAGAGAGGCAGTCAGAGGAACAGACTTCATAATGAAGAGAGTCATAATTTTTAATCTGCACCATTTATCAAGGAAACGATAAATTTTCTTAATATTTTAGTCGAAAACCCTGAAAGGAACAGACCACTTGGGAGACCTACGCGTAGATCGGGGGAAAGTATTAGAATGGGTCTTAGATGCGAAAGGTGGACTGAATTCTCAGACTCAGGGTAAGGTCCAGTGGTGGGATGCTGTGGACAATATAATGAACCTTCGGGTTTGTTAAAAGGCTCATCAGGACTCTCTACCCTACAAAGTAAAAGTGAGAAATTTTCTTTGTAGATGGCTGAGGATCTGTGAATGACATGAGACTCACGACAGTGTTGGTCGCAGCGCTCCTGGTGGCGACCTGTGGGAATAACGATGCTAGAACCACAGATGACGGAGGCAAACAGAAATTCCTCTGGAAAACAGGTTTGTTGTATTTTGGAAACTTTCTTTGCATATCATTGCGAATTTTCTTGATCGAATATACGTTACAATTATAATTCGAGCTGAAATTATTTTTAAAACGCTGGGCATTCGGCGATTTATGGGTCCCGCGTCTCAGGATGACTTCTCCTGCCCTCAGGCAACCCAGATTTAACTATTAATGTAATAAATGTTGGATTTGATTTTTATTTATGTTTCATAAATATAATTTTTTAATACCAATTGCTCGGTTCTTGCTGTGATTACATCGTGTAGCCTACCCAGTAGTATTACTTGATTTGGAGAGCAATTAAAACTTTTGTAAAACAAATTACTTTCAAAGACTTTTGCACTTAAATTCATTAGTAACTGGCAGAGTACCGACAGTGTTACTGCAGGGAAATTCGACAAATGCTTGCATGTCTTATCAGTCATTATCTCCAAGAAGCCTTTCATAGGTCTCATCATTCGATATGTACGTATCGTTGAATATCACAGAAAAAATCCTTAGCAACATATTTACCGAGACTCTCACCCAGGACAGAATTCGGATTTGAGACTAGTACCTATAACATCGTCGCCTACACAAGCTATTCCTTTTTTCTACCATTTTTTGCTGTGATTAGTTCCCGAGCTACAGGAACCATCTTCACTGGGTTTTGATCCCAGGACACTTTGTCGGAGTTTGACCTTTCTAAAATCTCTTTTTGATCTCGAGGAATAAACATACAAAGTTTATTTCAAATCTTTTTTTCCATTCTTGAGCTATCAATGAACTTACACATACCCACAATTTTATTTTACGTAGGCCTATAAGACTAGCAGATTTACTGCAGAATTTTTATTCCTCGAAAGTTTATAATCGGCCTGATCATTCGATATATATTGTTGAATATCATGGGAAAAGTTGTTATACTTAAACCCAACATCACCGGGACTCGAACACAGGACAGTTTTCAGATTTGTAGGCTCCGCTGCTGTAACCTCCCCGCTGAAACAATTTTGGTCTTTGTTCCATTTTTCTATCGTGCTTTCTTACCGAGCTATAGAAACCATCTTCACTGAGACTCGAACTCAGGACACTTTCGGAGTTTCTGACCCTCTGAAATCTTTTCCTGGTTTCATGGCATACGCATGCCAAGTTTGGTGTTGATTGGTTTATCCATTCTTAAGGTATAATCGATCATACTTGCACTCGTACGCATAATGTATCCCGATGATAGCCTACGCTTTATACGGAATCTTGGGTCGATGGCAGGGCGACAGGAGTCGCGAAGGATCATGGGTAATAAGATTATTGTCTGCGCTGAGAAATAATGAAGATGCGCGAATAATTGATAATTGTGCAAGCAGGCTTGTTTTTGGTTACGTTCTTCCGTCTGTGTTTGCTCCTGTTTCAGGTGGTTGGGGGTCATGCTACGCGGTAGGGGGCTGTGGGGAGGGACGGCGTGAACGTCTTGTATGGTGCTCGGAGGCTGATGGCCGCACCGTGCTGGAGGTGATGTGCGACCCACAGTCTGAACCACCTACTAGCAAGCCCTGCTTCACTGCCTGCCGCCATCACAGGGGTAAGTGCTTTGCGTGGTCGAACTTTTTAATTATGTTTTGTATTTGTCGCTATAAGTTACACTATTGACAAACTAGTTGTTGCTCAAATGTAACATGCCAGTAATTATTAAAATGAACTGAATTACGTGAGAACTAAAATGTGCGAACTTAGTTACCAGAGAAGTTCCCTGAAGGGTTTTTTGCAATGCCCATCCAGTGTTCACACTTTGATAGCACAAATTAAATTTTAAATCTACTGCTGTCAAATAAAAAATCATTCACGAAGAAATTAATAGCAAATTAAATACGGCTAATGCTTGCAACCATTCAGTTAAGAATCTTCAAATCCCCGTCAGCGACGTAAAACCTGGAAGGTTTGTATACACAGAAATAAGATGGCTGTCTTCTGTGGTGTAGCGCCATGTAGGCCGATAGAAGTTTACTGACGTTTCTTGGTTCTTTGAATAAAATGGAAATCAAACTTCGACAAATAAGTGATATTTACCTAACTTTTATTTTTACTTTGTAATTTCTTCCACATCTAATTAAATTATTATACCATCATGTTTGGTTCGTCGACAGCTCGTCTCTGGAAACGATGAAGTTGATGTTGCTATAATAAACTTGAAACTATAATTAAAGATTAATCCTGTACCTCGCCCCTGTCTGTATTACGGTAGAAGTCGGGAAAGCTAAAACTCCTATTTGATATTTCATCACTTGACTTCAATTTTTCTTCACATCCAAAAATGTTCCTATCAATTTATTTTCTTATAGAAGATAACTTGAATGATATTTAATAACCATAATCTGAGAGAAAAGTAGTTGTTATCCTTTAATCAGATTGAAATTAATTTTCTTTTAGTTTTTTACACGAATACCAAATTACGTTATTGAAGTATTTTATCATCTTTCAGCGCTAAGTTATCTTAATTAAGATTAAAACTTACAGTGGGAGGAAACGCATAAGAGCGAGGATAACCGAGCAGCTTATATTAGGAGAAGTAAGTTCAAATCTGTCAGCTTCGTCATGTCATGTTTTCCCCTCAGTTCCTCCGCTGTAAAACCAGGTTAAGAAATTGAATATGTCATAGTCTCTGTTTCCTATCCGTTTTAAATATTTTTTGTCCAAAATTCTGCAGTTATTTAACACGCAAGAACGATAACTGTGTTGATAATTCTTCCTTATCCCGATAGACATAATGGAACGGTGGCTGAATTTCTTTTTCACAAGATATTTTAAACCCTGAACTTACTCGTTGAATAAAGCGCCTAAGCCCAAGTTCAAAGGGTCTTTTTTATTGGCAACCTGTTAGAGCGGCCACGAAGTACCCTATCATCTAGAATTTAACCCACACGATTTGATGTGGGAAACATTGAAAGGTTTTGTTTTTCCAACCGATGTGGGACATCACCAACCCAGTCCAAAATCCTGGTTTATAACTGGCTGAGGGTAGGCTTCTGTGTTACAGCACATAACCTAATGGTACTGGGCGTGTGTTCACGTTCTGAAAGGAAACGTAATAATCTGTACGGACCGTGAAACTTTGGTTCTGCAAGAAACGGTTGTAGTGAGGGCGGTTCAGAATCAGATGTGTCTGGAGTGGTGGAATGTTCCGAAAATGCAGTTGGATAATATTCATTAGGCTAAATATATTCATTCGATTACATAAGTAAGTTCTGTTCTGTACATATTTATTATAAGTATAATTATTTCATAGACTCATTTCTTTCTGAAATCGCGGCTTATTTAGTACTTTGTAGCTAAATTCTTATTTGTAAATTCTTTGTCTATGAAAGAAACTGTTTGTAGTTGCTAAGATTACTGTATAACCTCAAATGATAACATTAATTAATAATTAATTGGAATGGTTTTGAAAGTAAGCGGTCATAGCCTACTTTGCGGTACTATGCTGGAAGCACTGAGTAAAACTACGAGAAACCTCAGGATAGCTGGTCTTCAAACTGAGATTTGAATACTACTAGACCGTAACGTTCGCTTTTTGTAAGCAGACCCAAATAAAAAAAGACTGTAAATTACTTTTCTTATTGTAGCATATTGTGTAATACACATTAAGTACTTTCCTTTTTGGTGCAGAGGAAGACTGAATGGTGGAAAGAATAGGCCTAACTGTTATTTTACGAGTTAAAATATAAAAAAAAGACGTCTTTACCGCGGAGTATGTGACTTGCAGAGTTGCAGTCCTAAAGTCTGAGTCTGAAAGAGAGACCCAGAGCGACGAAGAGCCATTGTTACAAGCAAACATGCCGTCAGTTACATGCGTGTGTTATTGTGTGGAATTATCAAATCGTGATACGAAATTCACCAATTTTGAAACGCTACTAACTGTGTCAGATTTCGTTTCCGTTTCGAGACTCTGCGAGAGGAAGACTTGAAAATTCACATGCAAGGAGAGAGAAACTAGAATATAGGTTGCATATGACAAACGAAGACGTGGAAACTTTTAACTTACAACAGGATGAAGACCGCCTATACTCGCCGCCTTGAGAACCTGAAATCGCATTTAGGAAAGGATGATCGGCTACGGGATTTGAACTCGCATCCTTTGCCGCAGAACATTAGCATGAAACTACCTACTTCATCTTCTCAGGAATGGAGCAAGCACACGAATCAAATGGTGAAAGGTGGGAGTAATGCAGACAAGTGGGAGAATAAATAGAGGAACGGACTGGAATAAGGCTGAGAAGAAATCAATATGAAGAGGGAGCAAAGATTTAGGATAACAGGGTTGGTCCACCTCAAGTTGAAGCTACTTCCGGAGGTAAGTTACTAAAAGAAATGAGATAATGCGTCAAAGAGAGAATTCATGATGTGAGTAATGACAAGGAAGTAAAGTGGAAGATGCATGAATAAAAAGGGAAACGAAAATTGTGCCTATCAGAAGTTGTTCTCCGTAAGTTTTCGCGGTTGGAATTCAATGTTTTTGCTTCGGGTTTCGGGTGATAGCCGCGTCGAATGTTTTGTGTTGAACATTGCAGACGCCATTTTAAAGGTGGATATTGCAATTTGTGCGGAAATGTTCCTTAACACGTAACGTTCGTGAAACGCTCGCCCGAAAGCCCAAGTTATACAGAGAACAAATGAGACAGTTGTGATAAAATCAACTAGAACGAAATTAAAAAAGACTGATTACAAGAAGAGACGAGTAAGAAAAGTCGAAGTACAGACGTGATAGTCTTCAAAAGGTCATTAGAATGCGAACAGATCGGGAAGGTGACGAAATTCTGAATGATGAATTGAAACGGTTGTGGAAGGAAGGGCCGTGGTGTATTTTAATATGCAATCCCAGCTGTTGCCTGGTGTGACAATAAAACCACCGAAGTTTCAGGTAATTTTATCTCTGGGCCAAGGTTCGAACCCTAAGCTTCAACAAATGGACACGGTCCTGAACCAGCTGTGTCGAACTCCGATCATCCCAGCTTGCTCTCCAAAGATTCATATTAATGGTATACCACCACTTGCTCTGCATTCCAAGTGGGAATTTTTTAAGAGGTGTTCCTACAAACATTTTGCGACCATTCTTTGTGTTTTACTCAGCCCTTTGTATTATGGAAGAAGAATGAAGCAAAAATATAAGTAAGAGAGTGTAGAAGAGCTGAAGATGACTGCCTTATAGGATGTTGCACCATGTTCGCAGAACTTGACCGATGTTTCACATGTACTTACTGCTTCCATCATCAGGGCGATCGCCCCGATGGAGGCAGTAAGCACTTCTAAAACGTCGGCCAAGTTCTGCAACACTACACGGTGCTACATCCTAGAAGGTGCCATCTTCATAGTTGCTGCCGTGAGAACCTGAAATCGTACTTTCGAAGGGCAGTCAGAAGAGGTCAAAGGGGTTACTGATAGAAGTGCGGAAAAGGCGGTAAAATAACATTTTTAGTCGCCATGCGTGTGCGGAGGAGGGTGGCAAGAGAAGAGATGAATATAAAGGTATGTCACACGCGCTATATCACAACTTATGTGGACGTTTAACCTTACTTCACAGCACCTTGCTATTTCCTTTCCCCACTCAGAGGTTGATATACTTCGAACCTCCGATAGTGCCAGGGTCTGTTTACTTTATAAGTGATTTACTGGGGCTGGAGTCTTTTTAACAGACTGTGAGGAAATCAGAACTGCGATGAAAAATGAGATGGCGTTGAGATAAGTCGCGCTATAAATCATAGAACCGGCAAGATTATGCCACAATCACGTGACCTCATGTGCAGCTTAAGTTGTAATTTTATTGGCTGAACCATCAATCCGCTGGACCGGAAATTGTAGTAAGAAAACAACAGTATAAGGAAGTAATCATAATTTATGTAGCTACGAAGTCTGTGTACACAAATGGCAGAGTAATTAAAGGAAACGCGGAGAAAGACTCTTCTCGTATTCCTATATGTATTTGAACACCATTGTGTACATAACACAAGACAAATATTTTCGTAGTACGTTGAAGAGTTCCGAAGGATGACGGTTTGTGTTCGCTTTGTGCTTGGTACTATTTGTACTTCTATTATTATGATATAACGAGCATATTTTTCGCATGGTTGCCATGTTGTTATTTTCAAATTTTATAAAACATTACCACAATAAAAGTTTTTTTAAAGATGACTTACAGTAGTGATGATTTATAAAATTTGCAAAGTCTCTGTATTAAAAGCAAACCTCGCAGACTCTTCTGATCGCCGTGATACTATTGGAATTAAAATATGGCTTCTGTTGGCAAGCATATCATACAGTTCCACGAAAATAGATCAGTTGAAGTATTATAAAACTGAAGCCCGTAATTCAGTCAGTGGACGGACAGACAGATCCACCCAATGCGTTTCCTCTACCCACCTGTAAGCGTACTAATTGGCATTCTAGTAAACTTACTTCTTGAACCCAACTTTGCTACTCTGCCGTTCCATATCTAGGGTTATGAATCAATAGCAATGACGAAGCGACAACATTCTCGGTTCAGTTCCGAGATAAGTTTCATGCCCAACAAATCCTACTACACGGCGCTACAACCAAGAAGACGGCCTTTGCATATATGTCATGTTTGTTTCACATAAATTATTTCTGTTAGGCCAGTCGCTGTCAAAACTAGCACACACAACAAATTCGTAAAATAAAACCGCATTTACTCAGTAGTTAAATAATAAATGTGAGAGTGTGCACTTCTCTGTCGGGTATAATTCCAATTAAAACTGACAAACACAGAAGCACTGGAGGCTTACTGAAAATTCCCATGTAGTTTCTAGCACTCAGCACTCTTGATGAACATTTGGGAAGTCCCGTATTCAAATTTTGACCGACCTCGAGACCTTAAAATGTAATGCGTCTCTCTTCTAAGTCTCTTATAATTCTTGGGTTACGTAGCAGTTGAGAATGCTTTGTTCAGGAGGCATCCAGCGTGTGTTGATCCATTCTGCCCCGTTCTCTTCTAGACAAACTGCAGTGGCAAGTGGGATCCTGGGGTCAGTGTCTACCCGTGTCTCCTGCAGACGTGAACAATGTGGCGGCTGTACATCAGCCCGTGGCAGGCGATACCCGACACGATAACTTGGGGGTTACGCAGCGGAACGTTAGCTGCGTGCTTGTGTCGCACGAAGCAATCAAGGTAAATGTACATTCAGCCATCATTCACTCCTTCCACCGTCCTTTCCCAGTGACTGAACACAGACCTTTGCTATCAGGTTCACCGGCCGGTGGACGAGGAAAACTGCTTCACGGTGGCCAGGAAGCCTGACCCCGTCAGGTTCTGCCACATCCCACGTCCCCAGGACTGCGTGGTAGGTCCTTACGGAGACTGGAGTTCCTGCAAGGGCTGTTCTGCCGTCAACCAAACACGCGTCCGAGCTGTGTTGGTGGCGCCTCTCAACGGTGGGCGGCCGTGCCCACAATTAACTGATACGAGGGTTTGTAATCCGCGGGCGGAATGTTTGGTACACAGCAGTAGTAGCGCTGAAGAAGGCAGTCGCGCACCGTCGCCTGAGTACAAGCTGAAGCTGGGTGAATGGCGGCGCTGCGAAGCCCCGACGTCAGTCGTGTCGGCAGATCTGATTGAGGCACGCGTCAACACGCCCTTCCAGCAGCACGGTAAGCCACATCATTATTATGCATTAACTGTATGTTGAACGCATAGCGGATTACGTGGTAAGCATATGATTTGATGCGCAGTAGAAGTGATGTCTAGCGCCGCCATGTAAAACAGTCCAGCGCGTGGTGTGAAGTGTGAAACCGATGTCAAAAGGGAAACAGAATTTACCAGGGCTGTGGGGAGTCGGAGTTGGTAAAAGTGTACCGACTCCGACCTCCATATAAAATCTTAAGAACAATTTCTATACCGTATGAGCCGCCGGCGGCCTCACGCTTAACACTGCGCGCACGAGAGGTTTGGACCGCAACGGTTTTTCTGCCGCATTGATGGAACGAATTGTTTCAATAGGAAGTGAGCGCACGTGCGGAAGTTTCACAGCTACAGTTTTCCTACCGCAACATTATTAATTTTCGATGCGGTGCGGTGGCCGGATAGCTGATGGCGGTGGCAATGTACCACGAAGAATTCTACCTGTGTGCGCGCACGAACATGTCTGTTTCATGTCAAGGTCACGACAATATCAGCCCGAGGGTTTGCCGGATAGAGGCGTTTTAAGTTCTGAAGGTCATTCGAAAGTCAATTTCTCAAAGGCATATATCTGCCGATCTGTAGGAATCTGAGTGGCAATACTCATGTCACAGACAGGTCAGTGTAAAGTCAAGGTCACGACAATATGAGTCAGAGGGTTAACCGTATAAAGGCGTTTCAAATTTTCAAGGTCACTCGAAAGTCAATTTTCCAAAGGCATTTCTGGCGATCTTTTGGAATCTGGGTGACAATACTTGTCAGTTTTAGGTCATAGTAAGGTCAGTGTCATTTGAAGGTCACCACACTATCAGTCCGAGTGTTTGGCGAATAGTGGAATTTGAAATTTTCAAGGTCATTTGTCAGTAATTTTTTCAAACGCATATATCTGCTGATCTGCATAATGAAAGTGACAGCTTTTACACAAGACTGAAGTCATGCAGCATCATTCTGGATACTGGGAGCGACCGGTTCTTCAAGTGCCTGAGCACTGCAGGACCCAACTTTTTGTTGGCTTGATCTATAGACATTCGGTATGACTCCTTGGACGAGGAAACGGCCCGTCGTAAGGCCTCTACCTGTACACAGGACAGCACAACACAGAAAAACGCGGACAAACATCCGTGGCTTGAGTGGGATTCGAACCCACGGTCCCAGTGACCAAGCGGCAGAAGGCCCACGCCACTGCAGACGCCTACAGCAGCACCATTCACTATTAAGAAATCATTCAGTTATCTCAATTGGAATTGCATCTTTTTAGTCCTTACAAAACCCTCTTAATTTCTAGTTTGAAGCTTCAATAAGAAGTGATATATAAATAATTAGTTTGATTAGTTCCCATTCTCACATTTACATGGAAAATTTATTTTATGCGTACTGTTGGTTTTAGGTGGTCATGATGCACTGTACATCCCTGGAAGCAGTGCTGGCAGCAGTAACAACAACAACAATAATGTGTTTCCTGTGTCACCTGTGCTTGGTGGAACCTCTACTGAGAGCACAGAGAACTATTTTACATTTCAGCCACAGGTTGGCTATCAGACGAGGGAAGTGTCATGTAGGGATTCCCGTGGTGCCATCATTGACATCAGTTAAGTAAAGATATCTGCATAAAGTAAAGGAATAGCAACATTAAAACATTTGATAGGAAGTAGAGAAAATACTTTCACGTTACTTTAGTATATGCACTGCTGTAAATTTCTTTGCACCTGAATATTTTTAATGAGAACTGAACATTACATTGTGTGTGTGTGTGTGTGTGCGCGCGCGCGCATGCCTGCATGCATGCACCCATCCTGTTAATTTCAAAAGTTTTCTGAAATCTGATAAGCGATCTTCATAATTCAAATTTGGAGTACTTGGCCATCTCTGAAAGGTTGGGAATGCCCTGAAAATATTGGGATATCAAAAAAGATATATGCTGGAAAAGGTATTATTGCATCAGCAGTCTATAAATTGGTCATTAGTACTGGTATGTTAATTCTCATCATAGTTCTCACTGTTTACAACCTCCAGTCATCTTTGCATCTTTGATCAGCTGTATGCACACTACAGAAAAGTATGGCATGTGTATGTGTGTCATTTGTTCTTGTTCACAGCCTGTGTCTCAACGAGGAAAATTATCGCAGTGAGATGCCATCTGATGTTCGTCCCTGCGTTGTAGCCCAAGATTGTGTTGTGAGCCAGTGGTCAGCCTGGATTCGAACTCAGGATGGATGTGTGGCTGCCTCAGGAAAGGCAAGTAGCAGGATGTATAATGTCTGCTATTTTAAATGTGGAGTAGGTTTGTGTTTATGGAAGCAAGCAAGCAGTTTAGCCACATAGTAATATTTCTGTAAAGTATTCTAAAAGTGTATGATGACTCACAATGAGCAGCTAACATCTTCTTGAGATTTTAGGTTTTTACAGTGGTGAGGATCACAATGACTGTCTTCTTTGATGTTGTGCCAAGTAGTCTGGTAGAAGATTACTTACGTTTCACAGGCACCGAGTACCTCTGAAGTGTCAGAAAACATCTACCAGAGTACATGGCGCAATATCCTAAAAGACTGTTATTTTTAACTAACCTATTGTTTTGCCTTTTTGTTTTTGTGGGTATGATCAACATCACGATGTCTTGGGCATAAAATTTCTTCATAGCCGGAACAGGCTTGTAAGTCTTATTCTCAGAAGAGAAGATAATGCGTTTTTAGAATCAGTTACAGACAAATTATCTCCAGAAACTTTATTAATTTGTGAGACAGGGCTTGTAAGTTGTTTTGGCCATGGTTTATGGCATACATGCATATGTTACAGTAGTGAACTGCTAAACCATTAAAACCTTTAGTGAAAGTTTCTCCAACATCCCCCTTTAAATTCGATATTTTCATACAAAAAAAAGTTAATAGCGCAGTAATATGTATGTCATTATAGATTCGTCCTGAAATCTATGAGAGGAAACGTGAAGTGGTGAGATTACAGGAAGGTGATGGACAGCCATGCCCACATATTCTGGAAACAAGACACACCACAGACCGTGACCAACTCCAGCTCTGTGCAAACAAGTGCGTTATTTGAAAATCACTGAGTGGGGTATTATTTCTCATTACTGGAATACTTGTACTTTTCAAAGACTTAAAAGCATTTGATTACAACAAATTTTCTATAATACTAATGCATTTTTGTCATTTAGACCAAGGTTGTGCAGAGTGAGGTTTATGGCCTGCTGTATGTGGCTCCTGGTAATTTTGCATAGAGTCTGCAAAAATTAACATGAATTAATTTTCACAGCAGTCACTGGCTTGTGAGACAAGGTCCCTATGCATGTTCACATAACTGAAATAATTTTTGTAAACTGTGTGACAACAACAGTAATTTCACTTTTGCAGTTGCTAAAGAAAATTACCGCATCCCAGTTGTCTGTCAGTGGAGCTATCATGGGTCATTTAGTATACTGATCAGGCTGTTGGCTGGATGACCAGCCTTTTATTTTTGGAGTGCATGATTTTTCTGTTAACCTCATCATCCATACCAGCTCTCTGGTCCATCCAGTCTCCTATACAGTTTATGCGAGTTAGTTATGTGGGGTTTTTTTCTTTAGGGGTAAAGTGACCAGGACATGAAGTTTGCTGTTTAGTTAATCAGTAGGGATGACTTTACTTTTACAATTGTCCCACATGTGAAACAGTACATGTGTTCAAATAATGATACTAATAATTAAACTGCATTAAATGAAAAATATATTTCCACGTGTTTGCATTATACATCAGTCACATTCCATGGAAATTAAAACCAAAATTAATATTAATAAGTAATTTGATTAGTATTTAGTTATGCAATATACACTTAAACATGTCATAAAATAAGAATAATTTAACAAACATTAAGCCAGTAACCAAGTTAGCAGTCCAACTGCATGTTCAGGAAGGACGTATTTGGACCAGAAGCCTGGCTATCCTGATTGAGGTTT
>NW_019059564.1:2121590-2138668 GCF_000696155.1 Zootermopsis nevadensis
ATGACTACTTCGTTCCATTACATTCTCAGTTCATTATTCTTAACAGAAATCATATCATGTAAAATTCAATGCCATATTACCAGTGCAGGTGATAAAGTGTCATATTATAAATGAAGAACTTATCTGCTCTGAATCTTTCACCACCAGTATATGAGTGTATTACTTTCAGATATCGCTGGTTGGCTTCAAAGTGGAGTCCATGTGTAGTGACATCTGATGAACCTACTGTGGGCCCAAGACTGCTGGAAGTTGGCTGTGGTGGTGGAGTGCAGCTTCGGGAAGTCACATGTGTACAGGCCAATCAAGGCAACCAACCTGTAGTAGATGATCTCTGTGAATCATTAGAACCATTGCCAACTGTACAAAGGTTAGTACCACCTTTGTGCTTACATATTCTAAACTCTTTCTAATATAGTGTGTCACAAGCTGCAGCCATAATCTGCAGGCTTGCAGATGCGCATAGTGACAACCAGTAACTTGAAGGTGCAAGTAGAGCCAATTCCTGAAATGTTCTGTAGGTCAAACATACCTCTGAATCAGACAATGGGTAAAGTCCAACATAGTAATCTTATAATGAATCAGCTACTGTAACAGACCTGCAGAAAATCACAGTTGCTTGAAGTCTTGTTGAGTAAAGGCCATGGAGTTTTCTGTCCCACGTAGTTATGCCTATTTCTTAATTTATCAACTTGAGACTTTTTGAAGCACATAATACATATGTTATCTTTCTTTATACCTGACTAATTTTGTTTATGAATTCTTTCTGATGTTTTAATTTCCATGCAGGTGTGAGGTTGCATGTCCACGTGACTGTGAGGTGGGCCAGTGGGAGCCGTGGGGCCCATGTATGCCCCTGGAATGTCCTTTGTTTGGGGACCCACCTGCTAAAGGTATTGACTGCATGTAAATGACTTGAAGAAATGTGAGATTTAAAAGAGAAAGGAATATTAATTATTTTACTAAGAACTGGGAGAATTCCTTCAACCCTTTGCTCCTTCTGACATAGCAGAACATTCTAAAATTAAAAGGGCTATGCTGTTCATGAAGTGTCATTGCGTGATTTAATAATTGGTGTTTGATGTGTAGTCAGTGCACAGAGAATAATTGAGCGTATTTTTTTTTTATGAAACAGTCAGTTCTAAACATTACGTGAGATTTATTCTCTCATTTGTCTTCGATCAACTGACTGTTGAAGAAAAGTTGTGTGTGGTTTATTCAAGATAATGCAACAGCACACACTGCAAATGATTCTATGGTTGCATTACATGAAGTTGTTTGTGAATGAGTTATAAGCCAGTGATTGTGGCCTTCTGATAACCTGATTTAAATCTTTGTGACTTTGATTTGTTGGGCATGATGAAAAAAAGAAGTGTGTGTGAACAATCTGCACTCTTTGGAAAAACTTCAGCAAAATATTAGGCATGGAATTTCTGCTATTCCTGTACAGCAACTTCTACATTGTGTCTAGGAACATATTCCCACAATTTGAGGCATGCTTAGAGCTTCTATAAAATAAGGTAATTTAAACTACAGAGGAAAAGCAGGCTGTGAATAACCAGCTACTGCAGCGAGTCTGTGCAAGAAACATGCCATGTCAGCTACCGGATTGAGTCTAACGATTAATGGTATATCCTGTACTTTGTCATGTAAATAGGCCACCTAGTGTTCAGATAGTGAAATTAAGGTGACTGCCAAGGACAGGGCATGTGACTAGGCAAGGAATGCATACAGAATTTTGTTAGAAAAACATTTCTTTGGAATTCTAAGAAGGAGATGAGAGGATAATATTAAAATGGATCTTTATCAGACGTGAGGTGAATGGAATCAGCTCTGAAACATGTCCAGTGGCTGGCTTTCATATTCGCATTATTTGCCCTTCAAGTTCTTCTACAACAAGGTTGTACATTTTTATAATAGTACAGACTCTAAGCAGAGAAACAAGAAAGGCTGGTTTGTTTGTGAAACTTTTGAATTTTAAAGAGTTTTAAAAGGAAACTGATGGTTGAAGGAACAGTTTTATTTGAGGCTTCATATTCCAGTCTGAAGTTGTTATGCATTTCTAGTAATGTTTCCTTTTGAAATGATATCAAAAGGAAAGCTCAGAAATGGTAAGCAAATTTGACAGTTGGTGCAGACTGGGGTCCTTATGTCATTCTCAATTTACTTGACATGGTAAGTAAGTCAGCATTAATTTTATGAATTATCACTTTTTATGTTAGCTTTTACCAAACTTCTAGGCTACCGTGAGAGGCGACGCAACATTGAGGTAATGGCAAGCTCACAGGGTTTGACATGTCCGAGCACAAGAGAGGTGCAGCCATGTCCGCAGCCAGCATGTCACAGCTGGGTGGAGGGGCACTGGAGTTCCTGTGATCTGGACCCTGGGATAAAGAAGTGTGGGGAAGGGAGGCGAACCCGTGAAGTCACATGTCGATCAATTTATGGGGTGAGTAATTTGTTAGAGGACATGTGTAGAGCAAGAAATAATTACTACTAATTTTGTTACCAAGCATGTTGGTACAGTAGTAATGGTATACATTTGTGGCCAGTTTAATGGACATCTTCACTGATATTTTTTATAGTTTTCCTTGCCACATAAATGATGTGGGATAGTACCATAAAATAACAATAACCATGACCACCGATACTTACTCACTTTTCATGACTATTTTCCCATTATATTTGACTGTATATTCTCTACAGTTGTGACTTTATGATTAAGTGACCTACGAGTTAATGACTGAATCAGTCAGTGCACCTTCTGTGGGAAAATTTTACAGGGAAAGTGACACTCACTCACTTTTAACTTCTTACTACTTGGTATACAGATTGCCAGAGTGCTGCTACCGCCCCCAGTGTTTAAATTCCATGAAGTTTCTACTTCAGTTTTTTGTCTTAATATTTGTATGGTTTCCATATTGGATTGCCTGCCATATTAAATTTATAGAGTAGGATTTTGTTACCTGTGCCCTGCCACTAGTGAGATGAAGGTGAAGTGGAAAATTGTTAGAATAAATTTAAGTTAGGTAAGAATTGATCTGGTTCTGAATAAGGTCTAGGTTCCATGACAATGGGGAATTTCTTGAACAACTCACTCCTAACTGAAGGCTTTAGGCTTTTGTGAGAAGTAATGGCTGCGGCAGATTTCTCATGTTTTGCGTGTGTGTACAGGGAATTGTGGAGGACTCGGTTTGTGCCCGACGCCAGGTGAAGCCTGTCACAGAGGAACCTTGTCTGCTTCCCTGCCCATATGACTGTGTCCTCTCACCCTGGTCTGACTGGAGTCCCTGCAGCCACAGTTGCTCATCCCCTCGCCAGATAGCTTTGAGGCATCGTAACCGCACTGTGATAGCTCCTCTTGGAGAAGGTGGGTTTGGGTTATGATGGATATCCTGTTTATTCCATATTCATGAATGAAGTTCAGCTTAATTATATGCCATGCATGTATGTCACGTTTTAAATTATTGTTTGAGATGATACCATTGGAATACTTCTCTTTTTATGCCAAAAACAGTAGACCATATCCACAAACAATGGTAAAGTGACATTCTTTACAATTAAACATTTGGGTTTTACTACCACAGTGTTAGGTTATCACCCTGGTTACATTATAGGGGAACAATAAAACCATCAGCCATGCATTTGTGTTTATTTCCCTTTGAGATTCACTTACATTTAAATATCTTGTTTGCTAGCAGAAGCAAGTACATCCACCCATAAACTTTGGCTGGGTATATGAGATTCTAGGATCTTGCGATGATGAAGATGTCAGTGGTGGTCTTTTGTGTTGTGATTCTACAACATTTTGCAGGAATGTAATGTCTCCTTCTTTGGGATCATGAAACATTCTTTCAAAACGCTGGTTCTTCTACTAATCTGTATGGCATCAAAACCCACCACCACCACCAACATCAAATTGACCTTTATATAATGACATGACACCTATTTTATTGTATATTTACAATCTTCCCAAATTTTTCAAGCAACAGGCGGTCATAACTGCCCAGATCCAGATGAAATGCTGCAGATGGAGCCTTGCAACACACATAGTTGTCATGGTTACAGCTGGCTGACCCTTCCCTGGCAGTCATGCCACCCACTGCGTCCATCTGAAAGGTTCAACATAACAGCAAATTCTGTTACAACACTTGATCCAGGTAAGATATCATATATATAAGGTTCCTCCAATGTTTGTAGCTTTAGGTTGGATGTTGATGGAAGTTAACTTGTCTATTTTACAAAGCAATGGCACATACTATCAAGTTATGTTACAGTTTTTAGAAGAGAGTGTAGACATTGCTTTGAATTTTATTTCCTTAACTGATCAACTGGTTCCCTTGGCCAAAATTTCTTCTACTGATTTTTTAAAATTCAGGTTATGTCTGGTTAGCCCAGTAAAACATGTTACATGTGTATAGGCTGAGTTAACATTTTTCTTGCTTAGTAGATAGATTTATTATTTGCAACATCCTGCTTTTTAAAGATATATTTTGTTCTTGTTGTTGATGTTATTGCAGTTTTAAAGTCATGAAGAGACTTGATGGTAATGCTCACAATTTCAGAGTTGGATGATTATTTCAACAACAGCAGTGTAGCTGGTAACTGTGGGGCAGGTATGCAGGAGCGAGAGGTGTGGTGCATGGAAGCACATGCCAAACGGGTACCAGATTCCAAGTGAGTGACAATTGCATAATCAGCTGTTTGTCTAGTTGTGTCATAGTGAAAGTTGCCCTGACATAGTACGTGATTATGTTCCAGCTGCCACCCACTCCAAAGACCAGTCTCAAGCCGTGAATGTTGGCAGGTGTGCCCTGTGGATTGTCATGTGTCCCCATGGTCAGAGTGGTCAACCTGTCCGCAGCAGTGTGTGCCAGGTAAGTGGAAAGCAGAAAGGAGCAACTTGTACCAGGCCCCTAGCCTTTCTTCTATCTCTAGCAAGTCATAACAGCTCTGCTGATATTGAACCAAGGACTGAGGGTAACAAAGCTAATTTACCGGCAGAATTTAGTACTTTACCTTTTCTTGACTGCCTACATAAATTTGCATGTCATCGAAGTGGGCTGAATAGATTGTGCACTACATACACGTTTTATAACTTATCTGAAGCTGTGATGACACATTTACACTCATATTTGCTTGACTTCAGGACATCTCTCATTTTCAGCCACTATTGGATTTTCCATTTATGAAATAAATAAATTAAGTCTACCTGATTTACTTTCTGTAATGATGGCAGCACAAAATAAATGCAGATATCTTACTACTGAAAAGATCTGTGAAGTTCTTACTCATTGGGATCCACAAGGAAAACGTCTTCAGTACTCATTGTATAGGATACTGAGATCACCTCAGAGCTGATCTGGACATGGTGGGAAAGTGATGTATGTGTTCCCTGGCACAGAATTTAAACCTGGTCTTCCAGTGTACTGGTAGTGATTTTGCTGACTGAGCTATCCCATTTAATGCATATGGTTGTATAAGTATAAAAAGAATACAGTGTGGGGAATATAAATATTTCATATCTTTAAAATTCAATTAAATTGGGATTTAACTGGAATTAAAATTTTAAATATGTAAGGTATATGGTGTCTAGTGCAGGAAGGAGTCTGAACTGCCAAGTCATAACGGTAATCAGCAGTGGCTTAATTAAAGTAAATATGAAGTTTTTATAGTAACACTGAAAAAATTAAGCACTGAAAACAAATAGGAAGTATTAACAAAATATAACAAGGCTTTGCTCTCACAGATGCAAGTAGTGAGGTTCGAGAGGGAGAGGTGGCTCCAACACAGTCACGGCATCGAGTGGTGCTTCGCTGGCCTTCTGGTGGTGGGGCCCGTTGCCCAGTATTGGAAGAACTGCGTCCTTGTCCTTTGTCTGGGGCTCGCTGCCGTCACTATTTATGGGGAGAAGGCCCTTGGTCAGATTGCCAGCTCCCAGCAACAGTGGAGTGTGGAATGGGCTATCGCACACGCGGTAAGCAGAACTGAGTAGATGGACTTGTGCATACTATATATAGTCTTACAGTTAAATGATAAGATAGATTATATAAAGTTTCAAGCTTTCACAGTGAATAAATGCACCACATCTTCTGTGGCATTCAACCACATTATTGTTGAGCAATGAACCAGTATTTCAGAGAGTCTTTTAATATGATATTCCTTTATAAAACTGGTACTTGAAAAACTAATTGTTTTGTGGATCTTTGTTCATTCTTGAAGTGACTGTTATAAGTGATTCGTAGATAAATATGGTAACTCTACAAAGAGCATTCAACACACTTTCCCATATCTCTTGCAAGTGTGTAAACAGAGTATACTAATGGGTGCCATAAGTTAACCCTGTGAGAGAAGAAGAGGTTACTTTTCCTGTGTGGTATCATCTAGGTCTTTACTTTATAAGTAAAATGAAATTGATTAAAATTTTTCTTAAATTTTAAACAGTTATATGCATCTTCACATGACAACTTTCAAATGATTTAAACTGTTATAAATAACAGGTTTAAATAACTTCCACTGAACCATTTCTAATGCTAGAGGTGTGCACAGACACTTTCAAAAATATTCTTTTGTTTTCAGATACACCTAAGATTTATTTTTTAATGAAATTCTGAAGAGTAATTTATTTCATGTAAACAGTATTTTCCCTGATGTTATGTATGAGTAAATTAAAACAAAACAGACCACTGAGATGATTTTGTGCAACATGGTAAACATCTATTTTTTTTCCAGCTGTTTGGTGCTACAAAAACCATCGCAGTGTTAAGGTGGAACCCAGTCTCTGTTTGGAGCGAAACAATGGAACAGCTCCTAGCCAGTCAGAACCCTGTTTTGTAGATTGCCAATGGCCATGTGTATTATCCCAATGGACAGAATGGTCATCATGTAACCAGGCCTGTTCTGTTCGCACAAGAACAAGACAGCTAATTGGTGAGTGCTGTTACCCACACAGGGTGATTCAAAGCTCTGATACAATACTTAAAGAGGTTGTTGGGTAGATCATATGGAGCAAAAAATGCAAATAACATTTTTTTTCAGTTTCACCACCATTTCTGAGTTATGATTAATGTTGCTGTGTATTATGATCACCTTAATGTTGGAGGCAGCAAGCACTTCTGAAACAGCAGTAAAATTCTCTCTGACTGCATGTCATAACATTCCAGAAGACAGACAACTTGAAATTTTCTTAATAACCTACCATATACGAGATCAGCTATACCAAAGTAATCAACATCTGACTAAGTTTTTAAATATGTGATATACTAATGTTGAGCATATGAATAGGATGTTCCCACTGTGTTTTCTTTTTCATTCATTGAATGCAAGGAATGTATACAATTATGGATACAGCTAGAAAAATTTCCTGCATGTTTATTACTGTTCTGATATGTTCTGTAGGGCTGTCTGGATCACGAGTTCCATGCAAGGATACTGGGCTGTTTCCCTTGGTAGAGACCCAACCTTGTCCTTGTGCTCGCTATACTCTGCAACCCACTGGTCCTTGGTCAGACTGCTTACTGGAGGGTGAAGGAGTATCAACCTCAGTTGCTGCAAATGGTCGGGTTGCTCTCGGTGTGTGTGGGGCTGGCTCAAGGTTTAGACGTTCAGAATGCTTAGATGCTGATGGGAATCTGGTGGAGCCAAGGTATAGCACATGTTTCAGTTTGGTTAGATGTGTGCATTGTTGAATATACAGATAAATGGCTAGATAGATTGATGACAGTAGCATGTGATTATATTGCATATACAGATTCTCTAAAGGTTATACCATCTTCTATGTTGTGTTCCACCGCAGTTATGTCGGACATTGTCCATTCCTTAGTATTTTTAAGACTTTTATACTGGTCACAGTAATTCTTATGATACCTGCACCATTCTAGATGAACTGGCCATGAGGATTACCATGTTTTGTGCAGAGCTATTTTAACCGATAATGTATGGCTTAGAATGAACGATGCTTTCAGTCTAATTTTTTCTTATTGGAATATTTAATTTATTCTTTTGCCTTGGATAATCTGGTCAAAACCTTGTAAATCCTTATCATTTTCCGTTATGGCATTAAAGAAAAGTAAGTGCTGATAAAATCCTCTTGGGCAACCAGCCACGTCACTTTGAAATGGAAGTCCACTTTTGTTCCGAATTGACATCGCTGGTCACCTGAAAGGATTATCAGTGTTTGTGGCTGCATAAGCTTCAAGTCATATAAAAGCAAGGAAGTTTACCATCTCTTAGTTTATAAATGTGATGAATTGAATATGAGTTTGCTATATGCTGATTGTTTATTTGACTATTTGAGTGATAGTGGTGGTGAAGAATGGTGAAAGTTCTTGTTATAGTGCAAGTTATAGTGATATAATTGAAACCAGAGTGAGACATTAAATCAAATAACCAATTAGTACCAGAAGTGATTATAACCAGATTTATGATAACAGTGATGAAGGACATATTATTGATGTTGTGGATGGTGGTGACAGGATTGATTGGACATACTGATGTTCCTCCAAATTTATGGTTACTTGAAGGTAATCCTGATATTATTGTAATTCAGCATAAGTGTAGGACATAGTATATCTGTCTATAGAATTTGAACGTTATTAGGACAGTCTCGTGCTGTTGACTCTCATTTCTATTCAGGAGAATTCAGAACTGGTTTTAACCACCACTTCAGGCACAAAAATGTGTGTCTGAATTGTTTTTTTCTTAATTTGCAGAGTTGTTTAAAACTAACCCTAATGCTTGAGGGACTTTAATATCCTCTTGTACCAAGACATTCATTTCACACGCTACCACTGTACCCAAGCAGTAAAAATTCATGTTCAAATTCCGGTCAAATGTTTGTAATGTTTTGTGTGTTCTTTCTCATCTTAACAATATTCCTTTTGCACTCTACTTATGACAATTAGGAAATAATATGCTTGTCTTTCAACATTGAGACTAATTCTCTTTGTGTAAAGTGCACATATTTCTATACTAAGCAGAAATTTAGAACTGTAATAAATACACCATAGGCAAATATGGCTGTCTTCTGCACTGTTGCGCCATGTAGTCTGGCAGAAGTTTTCCAATGTTTGAGAGGTACTTGCTGCTTCCAACATCAGGACCTTTGTGTAAAGTCCATTTCAATATTGCCATTTCATCCATTCTCTATCAGTGGATCATTTTACTTAATGGGGCAGGCTATGCCTGTCATAATTCATTATGGATTAGAAGCTGGTTTTCTGTTGCATATAATTTGTGTTTGTTAAGAGACATCACAATCATGCATTTGATTTTAAAAACCCTGATCATTATTTTAGACAGGTTTCTCTTAATTCATTATTACATTTGTGTAATACAGATTGGCATTTCTTGCACAGATGGTTCCAGTGGGATTGCAGGTCTTAAAAAGAGACTTCCTTATTCTTAGACAGCCAGGTGCTGGGTCAGAGATTAAACCTCTTTCTGAGGACTGAGGGTATGATATTGTAGTACTTGGTCAGGGCTGTCACATACCTTAAGGGATAGTGATTGATAGTATGAGCTAAGGTAGAATGATGTTTAGCAGCAGGAAGCTGAAGAACTTAGAGTTAAACCTGCTTCAGTACCACTTCTCATCCACCATGAATCTCACTTGAAGTCACCTGAGATTGTACCCAAGTTTATGCGTAAGAAGCTAGTGTCTAGCTGTCTGCGCTATGACATGGAGGATAGCAAGTAATGGGGTTATTATGCAAATCAGAGGCTTAGATATTTGTATGGAACATTCTCTTTCCATGTCTGTGTACTTTTTATCCATTGCACTGTTTAGAATATATGGTCTGTGATGGACAGGTAATTTGAATTTAATGTGCAGATATCCCAGAAAAGAAAATTGAGTCTTGGCCTGTCTAAATGTTTAACATGAAATGAACGTGAAAAATGAATTTTGTTACAGTTTGTGTGGTGGAGATTCAGGGCTGGAGGAAGAACCATGTCTGATACCATGTCCAAGTGACTGCCGCCTTGGTGAGTGGAGTGCTTGGGGTGGTTGTAGTGCCATCTGTGGACCAGGACTGCATAACAGGAGCAGACAGGTGAGTTGGGATTGTGTCAGTATTTTGTGTATCAATACTGATATAAAATGGAAGAGACTAAATCAGATGAGCATATTTTTATAATGAATGTGCCCGTCATGTGTCAGAACATTGATTTTACATTATTTATTCATGGTAAGATAATGCTGAAAAGCTATAGGAGAGATGTGTCTTTCATATTTCCATGATATGTTTGGGAATTTTGCACCAATCTTTATGAAACAAAATGTCAAAATACTGCCTCCAAATTGTATTCTGATATATTTATTACAAGCACTCAGTTCATACCTGCTGTTATGACATACAGCATTGCTAGAATCCATCTTGTAAATTGGTTTGACATAAATTAGTATCTGATTTTCCCATAAATGGTGGTATATAAACTCATTTTATTAGTTTTCTTTCTGATGTTCTTTTTTTGACTGGCATCTGCTAATGTGATTGAATTCACTCTTTGCCATGTTTTTAGTATTTTAACTGATAAGGTGTCATGTAACAAGCACTTGTCATTCAATAAGACTAGTTAATCTACATGCAGGATGTGGACTAAACACAAAATAGTTGTTGGCAGATTTTTTGTTAAAATACTAAATATTGCAGATTATGAATTCATTAAAATGTTTGGAATTTATTTTTTATTGATTATATAATTAATCTTATTTTTATTTGTTGTTATTGTTTCAAAACACTTATATTTTATGATTATTTTAAGTAATTGATCACCTATATACTTGTGCTTTCTGTGTTTTCTGTCCGATTTCATATCTCTAGTAATTCTCTGAGTTTTACAGGGTATATTTCAAAGAAGCAATTTGGTTGTGAATCTACTTGTTTGTATCACTACACCATTCTATTAATGAAATATTTGACAAATATTATATACTGCAATGAATTACATATGAAGCCATGCACATCATTAATTAATTATATGATTCATGATATACAATGAACTGTCTGATCTAATTCTTCAACATAATATTTAGAAATATAATAGATATTCTTTATCATGAAAATACAACAGTTAGTAAGGTCAATATTCTATGGAGATCAGTTGAAAGGTGTCTATACTTGAAGTAGGGTTATGGAGGAAATTCCACACATAACCACAGTGGAATAGTTACTTGGGTCATCACTTACAATGCTGGATTTAAGACACAGTATGGATATAGTAAATCATTAATGTTGATGGAATTAGATTCAGATTTTCTTTGTTCCACCTTATGAAACTCTTTGTAGTCCTAAATTTTTCCAGCAGATATCTATACACATTCTTCATTGAAATATTCCTTGTTTTTATTTTTGTGACAGATTGTACACCCGTCTTTCAATGGTGGTCGTCCGTGCGGGTCATTAATAGAGCACAAAGTATGTAGCCAGTCATGTGAGGTGTTCCACTGGGTGGCAGATGGTTGGAGTGAGTGTCAGCTAATAGTGGCTGACAGGAACAGGGGATGTGGCACAGGAGACCAGTACAGACGAGTCAGGTAAATTGTTATTGTATGGATTTCAGCTCAATTGAAAAAGTAAATGACTCCCAAGGATCACTTTCAAAGTAGTTGAAATATTGTTTTCTGAGGTATGAGAATATTCTAAATGCATAATTACATTATTATGGGTTTTATTCATAGAGATGAGCAAGATGTTTACATATATGTTGAATGGGAGAATGTAAGGTAAATGCTGTCACTGGTGCGTAACCAAGAACCATGGCTTGCAGATGTATAGATCCTTGGTTTCTTAGACTTGAGGGTGGTGAGTGGTTAGCTCCGTGCCCCAGGTGCTGTACCACAAAAGAAGGGATCCCTGTTCCTGTTCTGTAAAATACTGGGTGGGCCCCAGAGATTGTCTGGATGCTATGGTGAAGAGACAAATCCTGCTGTGCCAGGAATTGAACCCTGGTCATCCAGCCCATAGTGTAGTTATTATAATAACTAGGACATTTACTGAACAGTTAATAAATTTTATGTGGCAAGTATTATTGAAGCATTTGAGGTGATTACGTGTTACCGAAGTCTCCAGAATCACTACAAAGCATGGACATACTTTCATCAAGATATGCATGCCTAATATGTGTTCTTTCCCTCACACTGTATACTTTACGCTTTCTTCCTTATTATAATATGATTTTTCCTTGTCACAACCCCTTTGTATGAGTTTATATAATCTTCATATGAGGTTGGCCACATTGAATTTGCTTCGATTGCTACTACCAATTAAGTCAACCAACTCCCTGCATATAAAATATACTATTAGAACCTGCAGGCCTGTTGTTTTGTATGGGTGTGAAACATGGTCTCTCACTCAGAGGGAGGAACACAGATTGCAGGTGTTTGAGAACAGGGTGTTGAGGAGGATATTTGGGCCTAAGAGGGAAGACGATGGGGCGTGGAGAAAACTGCACAATGACGAGCTTACGCTGGGGAGACCTAGACATAGATGGGAGGATAATCTCAGGCGGGATCTGTGGGAGATAGGAGTTGAAGGAAACTGGATTTTGTTGGCCCAGGACAGGGTCCGGTGGAGGGCTTTGGTTAATTCAGTGATGAACCTTCGGGTTCGGTAAGCCATCTAGTTAGTTAGTTAGGCCTTTTTATTTAAAAATCTCTGGTGTAAGCTACTGAGGGAATCCTTACAAAATCAAAGTTTTATGAGGTATTTGAAATATGAAAGCATTATAATGGTCCCATCATGCACATAGTCACAAGGCAAAGGGTGATTTTCCCCTATTGGCTTCTTATCATATGCCACGAGAGTAGGAAGAAGGATTGATATCTCTTCTTTTGTTTTAATTTGTTGGTTCTCCTGCATCCATTCTACTATTACCTTCCCTCTAAATTGGTATAGCCACTCAGAAATGTTCTTACGTATTTCTTTTAAATGTTCTACACATATTCCAGAAACAGTATATTGTCAAATTTCTTTCCATATAAACGTTTTTTTAATATGCAACCAAGGTATTTCAATGCACTAAATTGATCAACAAGTTTAGACCCTATGACTATTTCTAATATTTTATTGGAGGAAATGCCCCTGAGAATTTCATTGTTTTTCTTTTAATAAATTTGTTCTCACTTAGGTGTATGCGTATAGATGAAGGCAGAGGAATATCTACAGAAGTTGCTGATGCGTACTGTGATCCTGTGATGCAACCACCTGATCTTAATGCATGCCATGTTGCTTGTCCTGGAAGCTGTGTGTTAGGGCCGTGGTCAGATTGGTCAGACTGCCCCCAGGTTTGTATTACAGTTGTTTTTTATCTGGATAGCCATTGTAGTTTTTACATTATTTTCTGAAATCAGTATTTACAGCAGACATGGGAAACCTTGGGTCAGATCAAGTTTTTTCATCATGATTTTGGCCATGATCAATTAAGTTATTACCAATAGCTAAAAAAATTAATCCTAAAATTGATGCTAGTCTAATATTAATAGCATTGTTAAACCTTATACAGGCCAGATAAAAAGTTATGGCAGTCCAGGTTGCCCATGCCAAGTTTACACTATCAAATTTTTTTTTTTTTTTATTGTTACAATGGAATGTGAGTATATCTGTGTGGAGTTGTGGCTGCCACAGATAGGCCCATGAGTGAATATGAAGCTTCAGTGAAATTATATTAACAGAGCAATACCAAAGGATTCATAGGTAAACCTGTCCCAGTGCTACTGTATTCATCATAAATCATGCATTGGCTGCTTTGGGAGTGAATCCAGGCTACTACATTGAAGAACGGGCTGCTAACTGCCCATAATATGGCATGACCAGTATGTTTTGTCACTAAGTGGTTAAGTTCACAGGGAACAGATTTTAAAAAAATTGACAGTAGAACCACAGTTCCCTAGTTAACGTTGAATAACGTTTAACTGTAGAAGTATATTTGTACTGAAATAAAATTTTATTTACACATTAATGTATACCTTTACATCTTATCTATAAGTGACGTCATCCGCTGACAGCTTATCTATGTGTTGTCATGTACTCCACATACTCACTCTAGAACCGTTCTTTGTTACCAAATAAATGGCCAAAACTCCTAAGCCGTAAGAGTTAGCTGAAATCTGTTTGCATATTTGAAAAGCTCGTGGTTATTTACGTATTTCACTTGTAATATGTCCAGATCTAACTCTTATGCTTTAGACATGGCAAGCGGTTGAAGTTAAGGAATGAGGGTATCGTTATTACATGTTTTGGGTAATTATTTCAATATGCATCATAGAATAAAGTAAACATCATGTAGAAAAAGCCCTTTATTTACTCTTTAATTTACATATAGGTTTATATTCTCTATCTTACATAGGTCTCGAGTTATTGGCGTTTGAAGAAGTTACACACCAGCGTTACCTTACATCTTACAGTTTCCGTCGAATGTACCGTGATTTTATAAACGTTATTCAACGTTAAAATTCACCAATTAACATTAAATGGAAGTTTGATGTGGTGTCTTGTACAGTTAAGATGTATTTTCAATTAATTCAGACTTCCTCAAAGTATAATTATCCTAGATGAAATATACATTCACTGAAAGAATTCCTTCATTATTATTCTCCATATACTCCAATAATTGTAAAGTGCTGGACAGTCTCTTCACTATGATTGAAGACTGATCTTTATTGTTATGGTCTATTGAAAGACCACAGTGAAGGTAGCTTGACTAGATGAACAATAAAAGGGAGAACAGGGGTAGGTAGAGGTTGTGGGAGGACAGAAGAGAGTGGAAATGGTTTTGTGAAGTGAAAATCTTGATAGTTCTGAGCTATTTAAAGTTCCTATCTTGACATACACTTGCAAGATTTTAGTTGGGATAGTTAATAATCTGACTGAGATTCAAATCAGTTATGTCCTAAGTACAAGATCTAAGCATTGCTGTTGTGCCTACTTGCTTGATTTCATAAAGCTAGGTGTTTATGTTGAATCAACTATTTTATCATTACAAAGACAACGTATTATATCAGTTTATTTGTTTATAGCCCTGTGAATCCAGTCAGGAGCGGCAAAGAACACGCTCTGTTCTCCGCAGTCCTGCAAATGCCCATGATGGCGCTACTCAACTTAACTGTCCACCCCTCATTGAAGCACAGGCTTGTCATCTCAACACCACTTGCTTCAGCTACAGTTGGCATCGCACAGAGCTGGGGTCATGCCTGCCATTGGGGGGCAGCCCATGTGGAGAAGGAGTGCAGTCCAGAGCTGTCTTCTGTCAACGGAGTGACGGGAGGCCTGTTGCAGACAGGTCAGTTCACAGTCATCACTGTTCCATTTGGACAAGACTGTGCATTTGTCTTGTTGTCATCATGTGATTTAACAGCAGTTATTAATAGACCTTGTCAGTCAAGCATGGGAGTTTCTTCAGTCATTATATATGATTTTGCATCCCTCATAGTTATTGGTGTTTATTTGATACAGATACAAATCTGCTGTTGGCAGACCTAATCAACAGGATTGGCACTGTAAATTACTTCTTCCTTCCTTTTCATAATATGTTTTAAAAATATTTCATATATAATTCCTAGATCCCTTTTTATAACAGGTAGTACACATGATTGTATAATGCATTCTTAACTAAGTGAAGTGAATTTAACAAGCTCGAGATTGCATCCAGTAGGAAATATTAGTGTTACTGAACATTTGGATTGTATTGCCAGAGAGTAAGTGAAAGCAGTCAGTCAGTTACTGTGTAGTTATTTTACTTATGTAGAAAAAGAATTGCTGTGACAAAGATAAGTACTTTGGAAGGGTGTGGGATGGGTTTATATGGTTCAGAATAGGAACCAGTGTCAGGGTGTTATGAGCAAGGTACTGAACCTTTAGGTTCTGTAGAATTCAGGAATTTCTTGACTAACTGAAAAATTGTCACTTTATCAAGAAGGACTCTATTCTGTGGATTGAGTGAGTTAGTTATTATCTGTTATTTATTAAATTATTAGTGACAGTAGTGTCACTCCCATCTCAGAACATTGGACAGTTACCATTTTTGTTATTATCAATGACATGGAAATATATAAAGTACAATACTAGGATGACCTCCAGTGGCATCTGTTGGTTGATTGAAAATGTACAAAGGATGGACAGATACAGAGAGACACATACACATTCACAGGCAAGATAATATTATGAATAGCCTTCCTTTTTACAGAAATATAGGTTAAAATACACCTACTCTTGATAGACCCTGTCTGTACTGTTGACATGCAGTAATTCAGAATTGATTAATTTATAGGTAAGTTTCTGTTTCCTTTGGACGTAGGTAGTAAGTTTAATTTATTTAGGGGACTACAGTAAGTGTCACATGTTTTGGATGAAATGGGCAGGTTGTACCTGGTTTCCACAGGTATTGTGAGGCAACAGGCGAAGGACGTCCATCAGCTTCAGAGAAGTGGTGCTATGTGGACTGCCCTGTGGACTGTGAAGTCACTCAGTGGAGCTTCTGGAACCAGTCCACATGTCACTGTGGACTAACAGGTGCTTTATAAACATTGAAGGAGACAGAATGAATGGAAGATAATTTTCAGCTCTGCTTGTAATTAAACTCATATATATATATATATATATACAGTGAAACCTCTATCCATCGTTCCCGGAACTATCGTTTTCCCGGATGCATCGTCCGTTTTGTTCGGTCCCGAATACATCCCATATAAAATAATGTTACATTTTCCCGCTTCTATCGTTCCTCGAACTATCGTTTTATCGCATCGATCGTTCAAAAATCGTAGTCCCGGCCCACAATTTTCCCGCAATGATCGTTCCTGAGAATTTAAAATGCTGGGTTTAGAGATAAATTAATACCGAAAGACGCACAATGTTTTTGGAATAAACAGTAGCGGTAACCTGTTATGTCGCCCAACCAGCACATTCTTTTGGAATGAGGGTCAGCGGTGCAGGGGTGATAGTTGGAGTGAATGGCGGTGCCCATTGTCAGAAATTTTACGATTTTAATTAGGGTGCACTCATATTTCGTTCCAGCGATGCCAGATGGCATGTGCAGTGTGAATTTCTTCACAAATGCTTTTATTACAAGGACAAAGGAAAGGC
>NW_019059565.1:0-17776 GCF_000696155.1 Zootermopsis nevadensis
TTGAGAAATTTAAAAAAATGTCGAAATGTCGACACCACTCGCGCTGCTTTGCCAAAGACAACGTGACTCCAGTTGTAGTCAACCTTCTCATTACGACCTAATTTCCGTTTTATTACGGAGCTAGAGACTTCCGGCTTACGTTGAACTGCAAGTTATGACACAGTAACACTGCACGTACAAGGCTAGAGATCTCTGTTCCCTGCTGCTACCAAGAACTCATAAATCTATTCATTAACAATGCGGTAAATTTGCGTGTTACGAACCTGAAGAATATGTTAATGAAAACACGGAAGGTATTTAAGTTTTTCTTGTTATGCATCTGCTATTAAAAGAGCGGTAAAACCTAGTCGCTTGCAGTGCCAGACGAACATTAACGCTGCGTGGTAATAGCATACAGTATACCGTAAGACGAGCGTAGAAAATTCCGTCTCTCTGGTTTTGTGGTCGTATTAGCGCGAGAGCGGAGTAGGCAGAAAAGGGGGCACATGGACTTCGGCGACAGAAAACAACCTTCAGCTGAAACAGGAATCATCACGTATTGTCAGTGTAAAATGGACACGAACTGCAAACGAAGCAAGAGAGCCAACTGTAATCCTGTTGCGTGGATGGCAATTTGTCGGCAGCCACCAAGCTTGGAAACCTTTTGAAGCTTGGCGGCTGCTCTGATTGGCTAGGCCGATCACGGCTTGCGACGGGTGGAAAGGCGTCTTGAATTTTTCGCAGGTGAAAAATGGCTGCTCTCGCCTTTGTGAGGAATAATACTTTCTAAAATAGTTTATAAAATTGGCATCAGACTGCCAAAATAATGGGAACGAAGCGACTGTTTCTCCGCGTTTTTCTGTAAATGTACAGGCTTTACCAGCTGATATAAGCTTTTCAAGGAAATCACTGCATCATGGCCTTGGGCCATTAGTGAATTAGTTAAACGTCTATTGTACTATTAATTTAATCCTTCAGCAAGCTTTGAAATAATCATATTATTACCCCCTTATATGGGGATAACGCACACAATTACAGTCACTACATAACTAGCAGATTAGCTTCAAAACACTTTGTAGTGTCAAACGAAATTGATTGATAAGCTGCGTTACACCCACTAAAGGCTAATTGCCAAACCATTTACTCCGCGTGCTGGCGGCTAATGAACACGCCCTGAAATCCAATTCTGCAATGTCGGAGTGACGCCATTAAAACAAACTCAATATAAAGAACGAACAGACATAGATGAACAAAAACTATGTTAGAAATCGGCAACAACTGCTGAGCTGAATACGACGGTTTGGAACAAAGTGTGTGGACTCCCGGTAGTTCATTTTCTTTCATTTGAACATAAACCGAAATGAGAGTTGCGCGTAGTATTTATTTTCGAGAGAGGAGGAAGTTGATAAATCGGCCAACAGAGGTAAATTATACTACTATGGTGACTAAAACCATGGGTGATATACGGAACGTATACCATGGTGATGAGACTCATAACCACATATGTTGTCATGATTTGGTGGTCTAGGTTGAAATACAAGACTAGTGAAGCCAAGCTGGGTTGAGGTCCCTCTGAGGTTTCGTCCTCTTCGTCTGAAGACAGAGGCTGAGGCCTAATTGGAATTTACAGACTGAACTGCAACGAACAGTGAAAGCCCAAACCAGCAGATCTCGGGACATGAAGAGGGAACCCATCTCGCAGATGGGGATCGAAAACATAACAAGATATGCATTCCACAAACCATTTACGGTCAGGCTGCTGACATAAACAAATACGTCCTCCAGGTTTACAAGGGCTTCCGGTACAAGACGAGTGGCACCTGTTACTTATGCACTCTGCATATCACGACCTATTTAGACGCGGACCAGAAGACCATTATTTTTCTTACCGTAGGCCAACGCATTTACCGAATAATTGTTCTTCTTGTTTTATAACGTCTCCAACATTGTGTTTTGATGAGTAATGCACACGAGCAGAATATTAACGTTCTGAAATGGTATATGGTTTATTTTCTTGATTTATGTAACGGCGACTTGTCATTTGTGAAGGTTATGTAGAAATGAATGGCAAGCCAACTGAGAAGAGTGGGATCCTGACCAGCATATTTAGCATATTCAAGGAGATTCACTTTTGTTACGTTCATAGCTTATATAATTTCGGAAATGCAAACTTCGAAAACAAAATCAGTATCTAAGCGAGATTCGAGGTTCTCGGGGCAGTGAATATGTCGATGTGGGTTTTCTTTGTAGTAACGCCCTTGAATATGGAAGTAGTATGTTCAACCGAAACGCTCCAGTTTTATCATCTACACGTTGAGGTACAGACCAACATCGATACAACTGTTTTTGTTTGATATGACCACCCCCAGTTTCCGTCACTTCTCAGTATCTCTCTTCTTCAGAGCGAAAACCGTGTTGCAGATACAACTTTTGTGTTTCAACATTTCGGATAGTGTAACTTGCGTTTTATATTTACTGCACGGGTAAATTCCAGGTGCTAATGACGCCAGTGAAGACGCAACATTTCATGTCGGCCGCTTTCAGTCGTGCCAGTTGTCACGTGTAAGAGGCTGACAGGTGATTCAGACTGGATGTATCCGGTAAAGGGCTTTTGTATTTATCCCTATTCTGATGCAAAAGAATCCCTCTCAATGGGGCGGGGATAAGGGAGGGGAAGTTCTAAGTGAGAGCAACCTTAATCAGACGGTCCTCAGCGACTTCATAGCGCAGAGTTCTTTTTTAAAACCTGATAGCTTCTCAACTGGCCGAGAAATGCTCTTTTGTGGAACCCGAAGGATTGTGTTCACAAAAAGAACCGGCATTGGACTGTATTATAAGCCAGTTGAATTCACTCCATCCTCACACCTGAATCTCTAACACATATTTTATCCGTATATCTACGCATAGACGGAGTTTTATACAAGTTAGGGACCTCATTTAATATCTTTATCACGATCGGCACTTAGCAATATAGCAGATTACTGTGTTTGTGTAGTATCTGCATTACAGAATTGGAAGAAACTCTTCAGTCGCGAATGTCGTGTTCAGTACGACGTTACGCAAGCTACTGAGCTTTTATACACAAGTGAATAAGGAAGGAAGATGGTTTGTCGGCACGTGTTGATAAGGCATCTGTGCGCGCACACTTATTAGACAACGCCGGCCAACAAGGTCATACCTAGTGTACTGACTACAATAATTACCCACTAACAAGCCGGGTTTTAGTGGTGCAACCCCTTAACTGTATGTAATATCTGGTGGTTTATGAACTGGTTTCATTTTTATTAGACTTAAAACAGGGCAATAAAATATAAAATCATCCCAAGGAAAATGTATACATCTACTATAGGGGCCTTCACACGCTGATACACGTATCAGAACATGGGTTTCCCGACGCTAGTCGCAAGTTGGCGGGTACAGTAACTGAAACAGCTTGCAGGTTCGAATCGGGAGCTTCCCGGATAATTGGTCTAGTTAATTTATTATGGGAAGACAAGAGATCGGTCCCCGACCCGTGGGTCACAAGCAAGCGACTTCGTCCCTTTGATTCACTGTTAACTGAATAGGGCAATGACACTACAGGAAGGATCAGAAAACAAGGATCGCTAATGAAGATGAAGACTCGTGGAGACTTTCCTTCGCTCTGTGAATATCTGAAACGAGCTTAATTAAGCAGCACGCCCCGAGACTGGCCGGGGGGGGGGCAACACTTTCATCTGCACAGGACGGTAATTCTGGGCCCACTGACCATCGGTCATACCGCCTGAATAATCCTCAGAAACACTGACCCCTGGTGTTATAGATTGAGTACCCCGTTTGGAACAACGACTGCCGGGCATGAAGGTTGAATACCCCGAAATACAGACAGAAACAGGTCCATCAGACGATGTTCGCTCATGGGTGGGTAAGCGCTGGGTCCGATAACCCATGTTCGTAGAAATCCCTGTGACCTGTACAAACAAACAGCGCGGTTGTTTACCTGTTGACTTAAGCAGGACATGTGTACCGAACGGCAAGTTCATACATATCCAAGACTCCAACAGCGCAGTTAATTTGCAGTGAGCTGACCTTGAGAATGTCCCACACTCGTCTGTAAACGGTTTATTTTGCAAGTCGATCTAAATTCACAAAACCCATTGTTTCACTGTTTCCTGGAGTCTGTATATTACGTTCATAAGGAGCAGGAAAGTAAAAATGGTTTAAATCATACGTGCAGTTAGGTGACCACAGACTTTTAAGGAAAATTACGTTCATAAGGAACAGGAAAGTAAAAATGGTTTGAATCATACGTGGAGTTAGGTGACCACAGACTTTTAAGGAAATGAATACGATTTCAGTTTTAATATTCGTTGGTACTTATGTAAAGCGCAGACGTCACCGACACTGTACAAAAACATCTTTATTTCTCTAATTGCGAAAAGGTTAAAAGTTAACAACATCAACAACAATAGCCTGATCGCGAAGTTGGTTCAATAAATGAACTGTCTCGGCGACAAGGAGGTGCCTAAAGGTCGGCCCGAGTCGAATAATGACAATAACAACACCAACAAAGTCGGAACAGAAGAAGATAGAGGAGAAGAATTTTAAAAGTTTGGGTTTACGAATGAACTGCTAACTGGAACGAGTAGGACCAGAGGCCTGGAAATGAGCACAACGCTCAGTTGTAGTGTGACTTGTTATACATTCTGATTGTCACGTAATTTAATTGTCGAATTTAATTAGTTCCCAAGGCACACAGTCTAATACTTCCAGTAGGAAGAATGTATGTTCCTGATTTTCATTATCGTAGCTGCTGAAGCAGCCTTTCAAGAAATGAAAGCGCTTTCACTGTTGCTTCATAAAAGTATTCTATATTCTTTGCGTCCTTTAATCATTCACAGACGCTGCTGACTCTGGCAAATAGACGACACGTGTGATACCAAAACCTTTCTCTTCATATAAATTCTTTTCTTTTGTCATATTAAGGTTTTCTGAGATTCTGGGAAGTTACTCACAGTTCGAAACTTGAACCCATCAAAAGCAAACATAACCAGACTACACGAGGCTACCACCCAGAAGACGGTCATTTTAAAATAACAGTTAATAACTGTAAACTCTGACTAGAAATGTAACCGACACCTTAATTTAAACTACACAAAATGTTCTGAACCAAAGGGAAGTGTAGGAGTGAATTTCTACAACCAGGTCGGAATCGTTCCGAGATGCAAGGCTCCTGTAAGCAGGACGCAATCAATACGTTGCAGCGGACCGTGTCTGGTGCATGGTCTCTTGATGTCACTTCATTAAAAAGCCTTTTCAACTACAAAGTGCGCTCTGACTTAATTCGGCTCTTGTATTCAGGTCACAGAACTCTTCATTATTCAATATGTAGCGAATATTCGGTACATTCCGTTGTATATGTGGAAGGTAAACTGATACACCATGTTTAATTGAGCAGCGTATTATTAAACAGAACATTGCCGTGGACGGAATTGTTTTATGAGCACTACGAGCAACTTAATATCTAATAATATCTTCAGCTTCTAAATATCTTTAACTGTTGTAATTTTCGCTGTATTAAAAGAGATAGGATGGCGGAACACATTCTGAGGCACCCAGGATTGGTTAATTCGGTAATGGAAGGAACAGTTGAAGGGAAGAATTGTAGGGGAGACAAAGATTGGAATATGTGACGCAGATTTTTGAGGATGTGGGATGCAAAAAATATGTGGAAATGAAGAGATTGGCGCAAGATAGGCGAAAATGGAGGACCACATCAAACCAGTCGAAAGACTGATGACACACTTGCGAACTGAACTGTACTGCGTGAGATTTTCGGATTATTATCCTACATTCCTGCAGCAAAATTTGGTTCAATAGTTAAATTAAACCGGTAGCGGTTAGGAACTCTCTTATTGAAGGTATTTCGAAAGTCACTTTTTCAAACGCAATTTTTCTGCCGATCTGTAGGAACGTGAATGACCATATACATGTCAGACTGAAGTCATGGAGGGTTCAACTTTATCTCAAGATAACGACATGAAGAGTCCAATTTTTTGAGGAATATAGGCCTTTTGGACAGCCACGGTGGTCCAGCGGTTAGAACGCTGGCCTTGTAATCCTGGGGTCTCGGTTTCGATTCCCGGCGGTGCCCGAATTTTTAACTTGTGTTGGGCAAGGCCGTGGTCTAGGCAACACGGAGTTTTCCTCCGTGGCATCCCAACAATTACTCCATTCACACACAGAAGAAGGCAATGGCAAACCATTTCTGGATCATCTGCCAAGAACGTATATGAACAGGTCCCAGTCCGAGAAAAGGATGGAAGGATCCTGTTCATATGGACCTGTCGTCAGACAGAACACTAAATAAATAAATAAATAAATAGGCCTTTAAATTTTCCAAGCTCAATTCACGAACACGTTTTCTCACACTTATATCTACCTAACTTTGTTAATCTGTGTAACCATGCTCATGTTTGTTTGAAGACTCTGCGGGATGAGCAGTTTCGTCGGCAGTGGTTCTTCTGCCGCAACATGCTTCATTTTCGATGCGGTGCGGTGGCCGTACAGCGGCTATCGGAGGCAATAGAACACGAAGAACCCTCCCTGTGTGTTCGCACGAGCGACCATTGTCTTCCGACCTTGGTGTAATTGAATAGGAGAAAAGGACGGCACTGTACAGTTCCGGCATATGGGTGTACAGTAACAAAAACTAAAGAGAAACTTCGGATAGAAGTCTGCGAAGCTCTACTGCCGAACTCGAGCCAACTTGACAAAAAAAGAATGTATCAGAAGAGTTTCTTTGGATACATATGCAGGTCTTCATATAACTTGTGAAATTGGTCTTTCAACAATCTTTGACTGGATAGAACCAAAATTTATTTCTACGCTTGCTTGCTCTTAACAAGAAGCGGACACAGCGACAGTCTCAACAAAATCCATACCTCGACTTATCAGCTGTCTCCACGATATCCGGCTCCCAAACTGAAAAGAAAACGCATACAATGCGTTTATTTTACCGTCCGTGCGCACAGGCAACAAGAATACTCGGTTGCGGTAGTTTTACCGCTGCGGCAGAAAAACCGCTCGTTCGCGCTAGCTCTTACCGTCATTTGCCATTCAGAAACTTATTACATTTATGTATGATCTATAGTGAACTACATTTCCTTAAGGACAGTTATGTATTTACGTATTTAGTAATAGTTTTCTTCAAAGGAAGACCCTGAAAAATAATTATGATTCAAATCCAACATTCTTGTAAACTGTCATAAACGCTTTAACTACCAAGTTGTGTGTAGAGAGGGCATTCTCCTAAGAAAATCCTGGGAGGTATTTCTCCTTTCCGTGAACATTAATTAACGCTAATTACTTCCACCTGCAGATCCATTATGACAATGCAGGATATTCCAGAAACAACGGTCCCTCGATGCCCACATTACACAGCACTGAATCGGTTGGCAGTTTCTATTCTGAAAGAGGTGAACACGGTAATAAACCTACGAATTCCACAAAAAAAGGAGGATTTATTGAGTAGCTGAGTAACTATTAGCTTCTCAAGGAGGACTGTGACCCATGCAGTTAGCGAAGTTCGTAATGAAGTTTCGTTTCGCGTGCCTTGAAGCAAATTGGGACCCACAAAACAGGCATTATGTGGTGTATTTCCGGAACGTGAAATAAGAGTAACGCGGCCCACCGAGATGAGGGCATGGCCTACGCATAGGCTAGCTGCATTCAGTAAATGCGACAACCTGACCGCTCACTCAGGCCACCACGATCATCTTTCCCAGAGTTCGAACCTCACTGACGGCAAGATGTTTTATTACAGTACAGCGTTCCTGGGCAATGTTTTTGTTTATCGATTGTCCAAGTAACATATCAAAACAATGATGACACCCAGCGATGTTTTCATTCTACTGATTGCTTTATATGCCTATTTCTGGTACAACTTTCAGACTCGTTGATGCTAACTAAGTGACTTTTCATCTCACTTGTACCCCTTCGCTGGTTGCAGTGTGGGGATGGAACAAAGTAAGTACATGTACGTAGATCTAGCGCAATTACCTAGTTAAAATCGTTATGCAATTACCACACGACCTCGAGAATTGACCGTCGTCTATTTCTGCACTATGAGCCTATTGGTTGTGGGTGAAGGCACTGTTAACCTCATTTAGCAGGTAATTCAGCTCTTTCTATGCCTGCTTTTGAGGGAAGATGCCAGAGTAAAACTATCGTTTGCCTCACCCACTAACCCTGATCTGACTCAAGCCTCATTTAGCCCACACATCAAGATGTGCGTAGTTAAACGAAATTTTCCAGAATCAGAACATATAAATAGGTAAACTACTGCTTCTTTTGTGAGTTGCCAATTACAGTGCAATTTATAACGACACTTTTTCTGGTTAGCTCCTGATTCTTCGTTTATTTAATATTTAATACTGTAGACTTTTATAGCGTCCAATAGTAACGTAATTGTGAATTAATAATTTGGAATTATATGAACATGGTCGTAGCCTGCTTTAAGTTGCTTCCCAGTATTTGCATCGAGGGGGCATGGCAAAGCCACGAAAATCCTGAGTCAGGACAGCCGGTCCACGATCAGAAAAGAGTACCTCCGTTACTACATTTCTTTCGACTCCTTTCTCCTACGTCGAATTAAGACAATTTCTCTGCAAAATACAGATATGCATTTAATTAAATTCTCGTCTACTTCAAAAGTGAAACTAAACAAGAGGGACGGAGTGGTATATTATGCACGAAAACAAAAAAATAATAAGACGAAGACCAGTAGAAGTGGAAGAGTGAGAAAACAAGGTGAATATGAAGTTTGAAGGTTTCTGATGAAGGTGGGTAATAATACGTAAACTGCTGTTTTAGACTATGTCTATCGTCTAAACTACAAAATCATAACATTCGTCATCTGGTAAAAATAAAGTGGGAGAGGAGAAGACAAAACCTGTCTGTTGGGCCCCCTGGTCTGGCTCTGGGCTCCTCAGTAAAGTTTTATTTTCCAATCAGTCTCCATATTTGCTACAGCATCGTTAAGCAGCCTACAAATCAATAAATCATCGGAGGACGTGAAACTCATGCTAAGCAGGGGGTATATTAACTAAGGCTAAACTGATCTGTCTGTTTGCATTTTACTTCTGTAGGATAATAGAGAAGTAACCTCTCCTAGACCAAGCCAATTAAAGTTCTGACCTTGCCTCCGGCACAAATTACACTTTTAGGTCCTTCGTCAAGGCCCCACACCCCATTTTTCGCTCACAATATATGTACCTACTTCTAACACAGCGACACATGTCTAACAAATATCGAGTTCATGATCAATCCGTCTAAGGTCGTCTATTGCAACATGTTAATCACTTATCCGGCTGTTAAATACCACATAACCCGTATAAAATTATATAGATAAGATAATTTGAATAAGGGGAAGAAGAACAGCAGAAACGATAAATAATAATCGTAGGAAATTAGGGTTAAAATTAATTAAAACTGTTAAAGAATTTGCAACCACACTGCAGTAAAGAAAACAAAATGACCGGAAGAACTAAGAGTTCTCATACGAATGGAATTTCTGGTGGAAATAACGAGGAATAAACCCATATTTTGCAGATGCGCGTTACTGAAATTTGTAGCAGCACTTTTGCATGGTCCGTAGAACATTTCAACACATTTTAAATTTAAACGTTACTGGCCGAAATATCTCGAGTTGTAATGAGTGGGGCCTGGATTCCTGGTATCGGAATGGGCTATTATAAAACAAATATACTTTACAAATATATTTTTTACCGCTCCCTGAATAGGCAGGCGGCTCTTAAACATCTGGAAGACACATCAGACAACTCCATTGTAACAGGTCAATGCACGTTCCTCTATTTCGGATTGTAACATCACATGAGTGTGCCAAGATATGCGCAATAATGAATTGGTTCTCTTTATATTTACACAGAGGTTTGACCAGATTAGCGGTTCTCGACCTTTCTAAGAGGCATTGAATGGGTTTCCATTAGACTATGTATGATTCCCAGAGTTTAAAAATCGAATTAGCCTATTGTATTTTAGAAATAGTTAATGTAATTGTAAGATAAATTTACTGGCGTCCATTTAAATGTATTTTATAAGGAAGAATCCCATTTTAACAGACAATAACTATTATATCAGTGAAAAGAATCCTGCAAAGTTAGTCGTAATACAGTCTCTCGATGAAGTCTATACATGATCTTTAAATAAGGAGCCCATTTTCAAAATTGCGGAAACCAATCAAATTGATTATCGCTCCGCACAAAATTAGGAAATTAGGATTTTTTTTTAAATCTAGTCTTTACACGATCGACACACCGATATTATCCATACAAAGCGAAAGTTTAGTTACATTTTCCAAGCTCATCCATAACCGACCAAGGGGTGTTTCAGCGATAATGAGGTTGACTTACATTCGAACATCAACCGTGTTATTAGCTATCGTCGTTGAAGTCTCCGTAGTTTTCCTGACTCTTGCTAGAACCGAAAATAAGTATATTAAAATACTATTTATGGTAGAGAATTAGTTTCTGAGGACGTGAAGTGACTCAAGGTGAGGGATTTCTGACGACTGTGATACAGAAAAGGCAAGCCAGGTTTCTAGAATGATTCATTTAAAAAAAAAACGTTATATATACATTTTGAGGTCCGTCTCATGAATTTCGTGTCGGAAATGAGATTCTGGACGTCTTTTTAAAAATTTCAGGATGAAGTGTGTGCAACATAACGCTTTGTTGCACTCGCCTGTTCAGTTGAATGATACAATGTGTTTCCCCCCCATCTGGTCAATGAGGATGCATTATAAGGTCTGACGTCACAGAATAAGGCTTACGCGCTCGCCTGCGTTATTCAGAAGGGCCGGAGGGAGGGTGGATCATTTCATACTACGTCACTACTCGAATCTGCAACGCAACATGGCGAACAATCTGGACAGATACAGGGCAGCTAATAACACTGCGCACACCTGCACGTGATTTATTTATCATGGTATTTGACGACAGTAGCAGCAGACCAGCCACAGCGTCGAATGATAGGGTGATTAATAAACAACTAATTATTTGGAAAGGATGTAGAAGGAAGCGGCCGTGACCTGACTCAAGGAACTCCACCGGCAATTTCTTGGGCGGCACTGAGGAAAACCACGAGATTTGAAGCTGATACTTCCCAAACACGAAACAGGATTTATAACCATTAGTCCCTGAGGTTCGGTGACACCAATATAAGCAGTGCTCTTTAAACACCTTTGTTCTGCTCGGAAACTGTAGCCGTAACTTACGTGTTAACATTAAACAGAAACGTAATGAATAACTCAGTGTACTACTGAAGTTTAACAATTTAATCTGAGGATTTACACTGTCCTACTCGTGTTCTTAGAACAACTCATAAAATGGGGGTAAACAGCGTATTTCATTTTGGTGGCGAAATTTACTGGAAAGCGCCCAATTACACAGCCAAGACTCACATTGGACAATGGTAATAATAACTTTTTTCACCACCAATCTCCAGTAAAGTCGTCGCCCTGGTTCAGTAGCTGCTATTTAAGCGCCGAATACATTAATTTTATTTTATATCACAATTTTCACACCATTCTCACGCATGCTTTGTGATCTCCTGAACTACGTCTCCGAACTACAAGACCGTTCTTGAAAAGGCGGTTAACCGACATGTTCATCACCGTGATCACAAGACCCCGCGATCGGTTCATTTTCGGAGCCCCTGGAATCCATTTGACACAGTGACAAAGATCGACAAGGGAGTATCAGTCATGCAGAACACTCAAGTAACCATTAACCCGACCAGCAGATCAGTTATCCGATACAAATTCAATTACTGCAGTTCTACTGCGCAAACCAGGTTAACTGAAGCTGAATTTTCTTGGTCCGGGTTTGTTTGTACGTTCCGGATTTTATTATGATATCGAGGGCATCATGCTAAATGAGAATATCAACAAAATTAGTGACTTACATTCGACTCATTTCTTACGGTCATTTGATTTGATAAATGTGCATTATTAGTGTTTATACGCCAAAATGAAACTGGAATAGCATCACCAATACGCCCTTCTGGCACGACATACGTTCCACTGATTTACGTTGTTAGACCAAATATCTCCGGTTATATAAATATACGATATGAAAATTAAAATTGATTTTGCAGATATAGGCACCCAGGCGCGTCTCCAAAAATAAAATCGAAGAAGCCTGGAGATGTAGTAAAAACGAGTAAAAACAAAAACAATATAAGCAGAGCAACAGATACACCAGATTTTAATTTTAATTTTGATAGACCTGACGATGATAAGATTGTATATCGAAACATGTCGTCAATTTTAAAATGTAACAATTTTATGTGAAATTTTATATGATTTTAACAATAAGCTTGTGTAAACGACGGAAAATAAAAGTATTGTAAGTTATTATTCTTGGAGTACACGATACAGAAAATCGAATAAGCGTTGACATATTTACTTGCATGAACTTTGTAACAGTGCCACGGTATACCGACCTGTGACATTCCTAGATGTTTCAAGGCTGTGAACGTTTTTCTTTTCACTTTGTGTGCGCACATTGTCCAATGAGGTATGAGGGGCATTTTCAATTTGGCGTATATCCTTCCGCGTCCCACGGCTCTTAGTGAACTTTGAACTTTCAGGGCCTAGCTCTCTTTTGCATAGCACGGTCGATGGGCGTCTGCGCAATGGACACAATAGCTCTTTAATCAGCTGCGACCTTGTCTGCTGGAATTACTCTTGTTTGCACCTTTGCTCATAATTGCAAAGCTTCAAAAACGAATTCTCGACTCAAGAGCATCATCAAAGAGTAAAAAGCCCATTTCTGGGGCGAACAGCGTCATTTAACGGACCATACGCAAGACAGCAGGGAGCCGTGAGAAATCAGAAATCCAGGGGCGGCTAGTTATTAGAAGGCTCAGAAATGACCCCCACTTTTCCAGTCACAGGTTTTCAGATGTGCATAAAGGAATAAATAAAACAAATAATTGTATGGAATAGAAATGAATGAAATTTTAAGCCCTCCGAAGCCATTATGGGCGTGGCGTTTTTATCACTTCACTGGGAATCGAACCCCAGCAGTTCATCTAGTAGACAAACACGCTAGTGTCGCTGGCAACGTTAGTACGTCTCCTTTTATCAGACGAACTAATAGTAAATAAATTTGGAAAAAACGATGTTATTACAAGAAACAGTGGAGTGTCACTCCCAATGTTTTGACCAGGAAGTCAGAGAAGGGGTCACTGCCACACCGCGAAACTGGAGCCGAACTGGAGGGTTACAATCGACCGGGTCTTCTTCAAAGTGTAGACGGCATGTGACTGCAAATTCGTACACACATTTTCTGTTGCTGACTTCGCCACGTAATGTACTATGGCTTAAGCAGCTTACCTATTTAAGGAGAGTGGACTACGCAGATATAGTTACCAGCGGAAAGCTGTAGTTGTACAGAAAATATGTCTATAATAGTTTCGAACACTTAAAGAGAACCACCTGAAGATGACCATTTGAGGTCGAAACATTTTGTGGAGTCCTGATATGCATTGAAACTATGATAAAAATTATTGTGTAGGCGGACTGTCAACCTAGCGTTCAACACAAAACAGGATGCAAGCCTTAAAATTCGTTTTATGGGTTGTTTGCGCCTGCATTACCACAGCCTGCGGTGGGCAGCAACAGGCTAAGGATGATGATCTGTCTTTCAGTATTCCCAACTGGACACGCTTGTTGTAAAACGATGAGCTCACCACACAGCGAACAAGATAGTTTCATATATACGTAAGTGAACGCATGCTTCATGCTTCACTATGACCCGTATTATGTTACATTGCTCATTATACAGATCCGATATATCACAGTGGTTGCATACGAACCTATCAAGACAGGGCGTATTTGAGAACCGTGGTGGGCCCTAGGGTTGTAATGAGTGTCAAATGACCAGACCACAAAGACGAAGAAAAATTGACCACTGACCAAAATTACTACACTCTACTTCTCAGTTGGCAAGTAGTCTTCCTGACACCGCAAAACCTGAAAGATAAGATGAGTCTGGAGCGGTAACGCTCCCAAGAGGTAACAAGTTCTGATATGTTTCACGCGTTTTTTCTCGTGATTTGCGGGCGAATGCTGCACGACCAGACGGTCAGATTACATTGTATTTTTTCTATGTGTCGTGATTGCAGGGAAGTACCGGGTTGGGTGGCGTGCAGTGGGGGATACGGTCGTCCCAAACTCCCTAACCCAAAATAGTGCCTATTATCTTACAATATATAGGGTAGTATATTTGCGTCATATTGTGAATTAGGTTAATATTTTAATATTTTCCGTCAAATCACAATTTTAATAAGATAATAAAATATAAAATATTTAAAATATCATTTCACGTTCCGCATCGAATGATCGATTTACAAATTGGAACGTCTCTTACGACATGTTTCGTCTAATTTATACCTGAGGACGGTTAAATATAACCGAAACATATCGTAAGAGACGTTCCAATTTGTAAATCGATCATTCGATGCGGAACGTGAAATGATATTTTAAATATTTTATTATCTTATTAAAATTGTTATTTGACGAAAAATATTAAAATACTTACAATATATATATATATATATATATATATAGGCACTTAACACTAAAATGCTGATGCTAACTCAATGAAGAGTTGTCGACTAGGCCTGAATCGAATTCACATTTCCTGTTGTCTAGACGGACACTCAAGACATCTGAGATGGCAGTTTCTGCCGCAGTTCTCACGTGCATGTCTAGTTTAGGAGCTGAAAAGGTTCTAGTGTCCGTCTGGTCATCAAGAAGTTCCGATTTCGGCTAGGCAGTCTACACTCGTAGAAGGGGTTATAGATATTGATATACTCTGTAGACCTACAAGTTGCAGTTGAATAAACACGTGCTAACACGATCTCACCTCAACTGATTCGGCGGCTACCAGTGGCTGAATGTTGTTATCAACATTATCCACACCGAGGGTCAAATTCACAGTTTCTTGATGATTCACGGGGATCAAGGTTATAAATAATAATTTGATGAAACTTCACAATAATTCATTAAAAATGCTACAAACTTAACACAATATTGCAAACAGGTTTAGACAGATTTATTAAACAAGATCAGTCATTAGATATAAGACACATCTCATGTTTGATAAATATTTTATAAAAGGTTTAATTTCTCTACTTGCCACTAGCCAACTGATGAACTCCTTACGTCAAGAACTGTAAAATCAATACAGACGTTCTCGTAGCAAGACATCAAGGCATTGATCATGTAAATGTAGATACTTGCAGCATTAGCACTTTAAAACTTTGTTTCGCAAATGTCTGTTTTTGCCTGAATTCCGGCAGGTGTCAGGATTATTTAATCATCTCCGTCACTGAACAGTAAGGTTGGTGGACAATGATACATGGACTTGTTATCTTAATTTAGTGTGAAATGGAGAATGATAACTGTGACAAATAAGGGTACTTTTAATGGATCCAACTGTGTTTAACGCGGAGACGAGGGGGAAAATAGAACTGTACATTAGTAAAGTCTACTTGAATACTTTTCTGTGTTCGTACCAGTTCATATTCTGTGCATCGTGTATTTTATCTAAGAAAGAAAATTCGTTTCAAAATTTGGAGTCTGAAAGGAAAAATTTGACTGCCCGACACTATATTTCAACAAACTACTCCAAGTAATTGAATAATAAAATGTAAAGAATGTGTCACTCTAATGTGAAACGTAGCATGGGATTCTAACTTGTGTCCTGTGTCATAAATTCCTAAATACATGGGGTAGTTACTGTGTAATCCGCGATTACCTGTGTTAAGCGGAAGTGCTTGAGACAAAACAAACAACTGGATTCCGTTATTAGCAGGCGTTGCTGTGTCACTGTATGTGGCTGTACTGTTTTGCACTTTGACATTGAAGACAAAGAGGTACTGTCACCAGCGAAGTCATCTTCCATCAATTTGCAATTGTAATTAGCGTATGGTGACCGCGTGCATTCTGTGATGGAGCGTTTGATTTTCGTTCAGGGAAAGAATGTTTATGAGTTTTTGTGAGACCTAGTCACGGTTAGCTACAGAACTTTGTTTTCAAATTGCTCTGGACTTGGACACCTCCGAATATCTTCAAGACAATAACAGAAGAACTTCAAACAGAAGAAGTAACTGAATTATGGCTTTAGTGGTTACTTTAAACCTCCCGATTCCTACTGTTTTATCTGCAGCTGGCCGTCCAATTTGAATTCCATACCTAAGTAGTGTCCATCGGCAAACATCTGCAACGGTCTGTACGATTAAGAAGTCAACTGACGGGGTCAAATAATTATTGCTTCATAATCTGATGCTTCAATGCAGAGTCACTGAGCACAAAATGTTCAAGTGTTCAAGTGGTCAAATTATGTGTTCCCTTACACTAAATGTGGCGCGACACTTAAGGATCCGTATAAGAAAATTCCGACTAGTTAACCACTATCTCAGCTAACCAGTCTATCAGCCAGCCATAACACGGCCAAAGATCCTACAATTACGCAACCAACCAAAGCTTGTGATAATATTAAAAAAAAATATCGACATGAATCAGTCGCCCGTTATTTTATGTGGTTTGTTCTCCTGCGAGAAGACAAATAGTGCCTTAAAATTAGGCCACGACCACTTCCTTCCACATTCTTTCCAATTCGTTGTCCACTGTCATCCTCTCATTTGAAGGCTAACAGTCTGAGCTTCTGAAGAAGCGTCGTTAAACAAACTATATAAAGAACTAAAACCGAAGTTACCATGGGAACATACAAACAATCGAAGGCATTATTTTATCTTCAAAGAATCAACAAGAAACGGGTTAATATTTTTAAAGTGTTTAATATTGTTACGGATCCGAGAAATTTCTGGAATATTGTAGTCTATGTTTATCCTTGTGGTCCACATTCTAAAAGAATTCAGTACTAAGGGTAAAGGGAAGACAGATACGCGGCAGATAAGCTCGATTGTTATTTAATGTCCCCTGATGGTCGCCAGTCAATTTGAGGGACCTTTGTGCAAACCGGAAATTAACAATCGGAGACCATATTTACTTTGCATAATCACCTCACAGAACAGACGCCCTTTATAACGAAGTTCAGTTCAAGTAATTCAGGGCCACGAGACGACAGCAAATTTAATGGCTCACAGTTACCGGAGACAGGGACATATGACCCTATGTATTGTTCCTGTAGGAGGCACAGCATAAAGGTCTTATTTTTACGTTACTGCAACTTTAAATTATTAGGGGAAAATACTAGCAAAGCAGCAGCAGCCGTCTCTTCTGGCTTCAGCCATGCTGTTCTGTAGCAATATGGGCTGTGCTCTGTCCTCGTTGAGCCCAAACACAGACCTTAATAATTCACTGTGTACGTACGGATATTGATTATTCAGTGCTAAAACATAAATCACTTTGGTATTTTACATATTAAATTTATTAGAGTCGTGAAGTAAAATTTGGCGTTAGGTGGGTGTTGCCCATACCAGGCTTTCGTTTCGTTTATATCGAACTTTCTTCAAGTAGAATGTTGTATTATTCAAGGAAAATACAGTTGCCTAGAAAGTTTGATACTGTGTAAGACTTGAGGTTCTCACAGCGGTGAGTATGAAGATTTCCGTCTTCTGGCTTGTTGCGCTGTGTAGTCTGGTCGATGTTTACCAACGTTTCAGAGGTCATACTGCCTCCGTCATCAGGGCGATTAAAAATATGAAGATTTCTGTCTTCTGGGTTGTTGCGCTGTGTAGTCTGGTCGATGTTTACCAACGTTTC
>NW_019059565.1:17889-45726 GCF_000696155.1 Zootermopsis nevadensis
AAATCGGATTTCTTTTACCTCTTGCATCATTTTGTAAGTTTAGTGAAATTTTAGAGCTCCTTTCCAATAAAAGGAAGACACGTTGAAGAAAAGTAAAAACAACTCGTACATAGACACGTTGTCTTCTGCAGACTCAAAGCTAATTAAATTCCACCCCCTCCATTCTTTCTTTCAACTTTCAAATTATGTAGAATGAAATGTCAATAAATGACATCACACGAAAAGTGGAATCGACAAGCAACTTTCGATAAGATCAGTCGCTGACTACGACCTGTTTCTGTTATTGCGGACGAAGCAAAAAATCAAACATTCTGCTAAGACTGAAACTTCTTTGCATAAAACTCTTTATTTGTAAGTGCGATGACCGCATCGCATCGCGTCGCATTCCAGAGTGTCAGGGTAATTGATGGTAAATGTTAGTAACCCTTTTAATAAATCACTATGGCGTTTATATCCAGTTGCTCGCGTGTCGATAAGAAAGATGATTTTCGAGTCAATTTTCTTCTTCTCTTTCGATGTCTCTCAGTTTGCTGTGTGGATTTGAGCACCCGAGGTAAATGAACTGGGTTCAAAACTTACAAAGTTAAGCTTCTTACATTTTAAAACTGCTATCGCGTTTTGATTCCGTGGATACGTATCTCTTTAGCACTATTTCTTTGTTTGCTGTCGAAACAGAATCATCATTTCCTTGATGGTATGTATGGAGCTTTACTTACAGTGCACAAAGTCGGAAAATAATACATTTAGAGAATACTCGCAGGCTTTTCCAAATTTTAGCACACCATAAAGTATTGGCCGGTCAGTAAGGAGCCTTCAGTACAAAGTAAAGACGCTTTGAGATCAATACGCGTAACGAAGGAGGGAATAAGTATACGGTTTACAGCTACGTACATGTCAATTTACAGCCGGCGTGGAAGTAGTTAACAGAATTCATGCGTATGCATACTTTTTTTCCCGGAAATCACTCTACAGCCAACAGAGGCAGCAATTAACAGTGTAGGGTATGTGGGCGGGTTGCGTCAACTTCGTTAAGGGTCGTGAAACTTGACAATATATCGTGCCTTGGAGGGTGTCGCTCCGACAGCCACGAGATGAAGCGATCCCATGGTACTCCGAGAAGAGACGCATGTTCTGCAGTGTCAATGACTGCGTTGTCTCCCGGATTACAGACATAAACCTGAATTGATCCCTGCGCTTTTACTTTCTCGTAAATACGTGACCATAAAAGAAAATTTGAGATTTTCTGAAGGTGTGCCTTTGGTGGCAACACTTTGCCTTCTCCTGTTGGCAAGTACTCGAATAAACGTATCGAACAGAACCGTATTAGCAGCTCCACGACGAAAGATCTTCCTGGGATTTTGAAAGTTTTTCAGGTGGTAAAAACAAATATTGTTTTGGATTGGATTCTGTTACGGGACAGTTGAATGCATTGCACACTTCCACGTCATACTTCATGAAGATCCATTTAGGAGGTACCCCAAAATTACGCCTCTGTTTCGCAAGACGTATCTCCCTGTGACCTCCATTCACATATAAAAGCAATCTCACGTACGGTCCACCTCTGCTGCACCGTTAAACCTTCAGAAACTACATTCCAATACATGCACAGTTATACCAACAACACAAACAATGACACCTACTCTATCACGCACGAAGTGCATAGGGAAAACGCAATATGGGCTGGTTGTGTCTGTCCGTCCGTCCAGTCGATTCAACTCGAGAACCACTCGACGGACTGGGATGAAATTTTATGTGAAGTTTGTGCTATTCCGCACGACCGCACTTCTGAATATCCTACGAGCGGTGATGATAAAATGACGGATTAGGAAATTCATGGGGTAGACATAGATGTGGGGCGATCTGGTGGACAAATTGGGTGGCGGATTTAACACCGCGTGAGGATGCTACACGTATTCCGGTACGGAACGCGCTTTCTGAGCTTGTTAAGTACTTCTGCAGACAGACCCCCGCGCCATTTTACGCACTTTGTAAAAAAAGAGAGTACTAAAGTATTTGAAGAGTTTACTGAGCTTGCCAAGTCTTTCAGGCAATTTCTGGGAACGCTTTGTAGAGTGAATGATGGGAGCTAAAACAGACGTGACGGCTTTGAGGAAGAAACTGCCAACCTCCAGCACCTGGACACGTGAAAGCGATGAAATTGCAGTGAGACTCCACTTCCTGCAACACCCGGTTCCCATATTGTGTTACGTGGAATCATGGGGCTTCACGAAGGATTCAAAGGAGCCCACCTAATAAATTTATCTATTGATAAATGCAGTTATTCAAGAATATACACAATGTCCATAAATTAGCGGACGATTTAAAAAAAACTTAACGAAAAGCTTATTATGAACTTTCATGACTACGTGTGAACTTTTATGCTGTGTGATTGCTCCGTAGTAAACAAGACTTTCGTGTGCGTTATAAATAAATAATTACGTTCACTGCAAATCCCCCACTCATTTGTGAGCCTTTTGTATATTAAAATTACAGACATTAAATCTAATTCTCTGCCCAACTGATCAATAATAGCTGAAAAGAAAGAATTTTTAATTATTGGTCCAATAACCCCTGCGTTATATGATCATGATATAATTAAGAACATGAAACAGAAATGCATTAATTTTCTGAAAAATATTTTACAAAAAACCGTCAACTGGTTTGTGAGATGAAACATGCGAGCAGACAGACTGACAGACGGGCAAAACCTCCGCTTCATGTGTTCTCTTCAGGGTTCGTACAGAGCTTGCTTCTGACAGCTCCAACTGAATACATAATAAATCCGAATTATGCGTGCAGTTTCAAGATCCTTGATGCCTCGGTGATGGTGGAGGCACCTGAAAAAATTGGACAACAAAATTCGGGGTCCTAAGAAATGATTCTTAATGTTGACTCAATTCCTGAATTTCTTTTTGATTTCGTTTATCCCTTCTAAGAGTATGTAAAGTGTGGGTACCAATACGTTTTCGTGTAGAGTTAAAGCATCTTTCTGGACTCGCAAATTCAAGGATTGCTGAATTCTGCCGGCGTCATGTTTCCGACGACGCAGGGCAGTTCCTTATACTACAGCGTACTAGCTACTGTGCCGTGATGCAGGGTTCAGTCACACCGGCCGCTGGCACGGTTCTGCACTAGGGGCGCCATCTAATTGCGCAGCGATGAGCCTCACGGCCAACTCTCTGCAACACACACCTAAACAACGCGACCTTCTTTCCTGCTTTGTTCAATCAGTTATTTAACAACACTATTTTTGCTGACGTTTCGGAACGTCGAATGGTTGTGGATGTTGAACCGTAAGAAATGTATAGTTTACATGTTTTCGAAAAAAACTGAGGTAAAATAGGGCAAGTCAGGACAGCTAGTCCCAGGTCGGGATCTGAACGGGGTATCTTCGATCGCTGCTATGTGACCTGTTAGGTTATATAAATCCCACCACTTCGGCCCTAAAAATGGAGACAGTATGTTTCTTCGAAACGTTGGCATCTACACGGCGTCCAAACCCAGAACAACAACATAATAACAAAAACATCAAATGCGTCATTCTGGCTGCAGACCGCCGCCAGACCACTAATTCCGGGGAAATGTAAAAAAAAGTTCTACTTTTTACGCAACAGTTTGTTGTCAATAAACCCACCAACAATAGGAACAATACCACCGAAATACCTTAGCACTGTGGTGAAACTGTTGGGCGAATTTAACAACAATACATTTCAACACGACCTGACTTGTGGAGTAGGATTCGCCTCTGGTACACGCCTCTTCAATAAGAATTTATTTCATAAACTGGAACTCAGTGTAAAAAAGGAAATACCCTCAAACGTGGCAACCGAGTGTTTAGAACCCCTGACTCGTTTTCGGGAGGTCCCTGACAGCGGCTATCCTAACAGATTTTCCGTAGTTCCTCCCAGTCTCTGCAGGCAAATGCCCGAATAGTATCATAAATTTGGCCAAAACAGTTTTCCTCCTTACCCTATCACTGGACGCTATAACCTAAGCTACGCATCCCGACGTTCGCCGAAACGTCGAATGCACCTCAACAAGAAACTCTCCTCAATTTAGAAAACAGACGTACTGCCGTTGTTATGCAACTAGTATCGAGCCTTTAGTTTTTTATCGATCGCTCGAACTCTTTGTTGCCTACTCGGCACGTGAACTGCGTAATGACATTGAAATGGTTAACATGCGTCCGGTGCCCGGGTAAATTATGCAAAAAAAAAGTGCGCCAGGTGTCCCCAACAGTGGCAATGACCTCTGTTTTCCAACTGACGACGTTAGCATTTTACTGCATCCGTTTTCTGACGCACGAAAGCAATTTACCGGCGTAACATGTTAATGGAACGGCCTGGTTGAAATGACCAGGGCTTCGATTTTGAGTTCAAGTCTCAGGAAAAACAGAACTGGGTCCTCGCAGCATCCTTCCTCAATGCAGGAAAACAGAAATCGGTCAACCAACTCCTTAACATTTCGCCTGTGATAGCGCATATGAGATACAGATGCAGTTCTTCCGAAGACATGATAAAATACACATGACAGAATTTTTGTGGGCAAATGTGGTTGGAAGGTGACCGAAAATGACATGAGGGGATAACATTAGCGAAACACGAACCTGTAAGTGAGGCTGGCAGAAACTGACCTACGTTTCAGAGGTGTTTAGTGCCTTAGTGCCTCCATAATCTACCACAGCAAACAACGCAAAGCAACATCCCAGCAGAGTGTTATCTTCCTGTACCAGAATATCAGCAAGATATGGATTCAACTGGCTCATGATCGGGGATCGGTGTCAGCAGAATTTAATCTTTGGAAGATACTGCCAGAGTGTGGATTAATTATTTAAAACATTCGTTGCAAGGCCGATGTTTTGATAAGAGTATTTCAAGAGTTAAGATGCCAAGGTCTCAAAAGGAGATAAAAAGGACAGTGTACAGAACGAACATATTAGCGGAGTATTATTGGTGTTATCACGTACAATAAATTCCAACAACGCGTGTTCAAGGTTAAATCTTCTTATTCGCCTTTAAGTAACATAGTAACAAGTCACAAAGCGTAATAACGCAGAGTTGCCGTGAAACTGAAAAAGGGCATACAGTCTTGCAATACGCTCTGGTCGCTTCTAAACCTTCAACGACACACGTACCAGGAAATAACAGTGTAACACAGCTATGATCCATCTAATATTATCTTTACATGTACTCCTAAGTCCCCAAAGTAGTTTCTTCCCACGAGATTTTTCAACCACTGTTCTGTATCCATTTCTGATTTTCTCATTCCATGCTACGTGTCTAGTCCATCTGAGTTTTGACACCAAACAATATTAGAACAACGAATATATATTTGTTTAAATCTTGTCAGTCTAATCACAATAAAATTCCTATTAAATATTAAAATATTATGATAATTAACATTTAAATATTTAAAATATATTAATGATGTTCTCTATCGAAAATTCGATTTACCATTAGATCATCACCTAAAAGAACCATCTTCAGGTGTATAAAATTATATAAACTTAAATATAATTTCTTAAATGCAACTTTTAGTCAGATGTTTATCAGATTTCGGTAAATTTCTACCAGAAGACAGCCATCTTCGGCTACACCGCCGTGAGAATCTTAAATCCTGCTTTGAACCAGATAATATTTTATCTTTACAAGCATTAATGTTAGGATGACCTAACATCGTATGAGGCTGTAGTTGTTGATAAATGGATCAAGGAAGCCTGCCTACGTTAAATATGTTTCTAACATCACGCAAAACTTTCTGGTTCGAAATCCATAACGAAGGAAGAAAAGGACAAAACGTTATCGCCAAGATTTATTTCCGTACGCCAATGTTGCTCTGAACCGAGGAGTGTTCGGAGTTCAATGACCATGAAGCACAATATGGGTCGGTCGCATCATCACACTCTTTGAAATGCAAAGTAAAACTCGCATCTGCTTTACAACCCCTGACGCAGTTTTGCCCAGAGGTCCCTAAAACTATCGTCCCATTCTTTCTTCTATACCGTTCTTGCGCGCTCAGCCTGACCACCTATCACGTAGATTCACGACCAGTCGCTTATCTAATGATCGTTCTTTTGCTGGAAGCAGATAATTTTTGGTATTCCGGTTCCTGGATGCTGCGTAATTTCCTGAACACGTTACCGCTTGTCCTCGCCTGGCGGACAAACGTCAGGTTTATATTTTGTTTTTCAAACACGATTGAGGAAATACAGATTACTATCAGCGATTTAAAAAAGACCAGGTGCCTAATATAAAGAATGGTCCATTTTAAGTTTCCTTCTTATAGAAAACCTTCAGGTGTCCTTCGCGCTTCCAAATGTATAGACGGGCCATGCTGAATTGTGTCCTGTCAAAAATATATCAAACACGGATACATTTTGACTGTACCATTTACTAATCTCTTTAGTAACAAATTATTTTTGTTTCATTTTATTTTCCGTTCGCGTCTCCACAAGACATCCGCCGAGGCTACAAGCATTGAAAGAGCGAATGACAGTGAATAATAAATTGGAAAACGACAAAGGAGGACTGAAAACTATGCAGCCAACATAAACCTAGGAATACGACTTACGGTGGATAATTCCTTGTTACCTAAAGGTGGAGCTGTGTATTTCTAATTACATTATTCTCATTACAGATGTGGAATATGCGACGGACGAACGAACTTAAGGCGATATAAGCTGCCGCGTGTATAGGATACTTCTAAGTCATATAAATTCTAGACCAAAGAGTTTCATTACCTTCAGAAAATCTTTGAACCGACTTCAGTCAATGCTGTATGTCCAGAGAGTTGCCACCTTTACGTCAACTTAATCAGTAAAATTTGACTGCACAACTTACCTGAAACAAAAGTAAACGACAGTTAGTATAACATCATCACTTGTAAAACTGATCCGACATTCAGAAAACACTTAGGTTTATGGGGCTTTTAGTTCCAATGGCGTACCCCGCAATAAGTAAAATGTTTTCTTTTCTTTTTCTTTTGATATTTTCTCACACAGGACTATATTGTAGTTATATTTTTTCTGCAACTTTGCAGTAAAATCAATTCACTTTGGCCGTGGATCTTACAACTTCGTTTCCACTACAAAATAAGATCTACTAAATAAATCTTAAAGGCACATGAACGGACACACAAGGGCACTGTTTCAACTACAGAGTGTCGAATGACATGGGAATGTAATGAACTGTGAGTGCTTAAAGACGGGGCTGATTTCAAGGTAAAATCCCAGAATTCGGTTGGAGTGAGCGATTAAATTCACATAACCTTTCGGTCAGGATAGCCGATAACCAGGCCGGGATTCGAACCGGTTATCTCCCAAATACAAATCTATAATATTAAAGGCTACGCTATTTTTCTCATTTAAACAGATTAAAAAAACAGACAGCGAAAATGAAGAACGAGTTGACATATATCGAATTACTTTTGCATCAAGCCCCACGCGATAATATTTTACCTTGCAATCATTGGTCAAAGTGAAATATTCCACCGATGTTTAGAAACATATATCAAGGGGAATTAGTTCTTCCGTCTTTAATAATGAATGACACTGACAAATGTAAAGAACATCAGAAAGTTTTTTTCTGCCATTGTTCGACACGTGGAATAAATGTTAAGCAAGTTTAAATTTGCGTTATAACGCCAAAAATTCCTGGTGTGATTTTAGGTTCTCGTGAAGATGACTGTCTTCTGGGACTCCTAAACCCTGGTAAACTACCAGAGTGCACTCCTCAACGTCCCAGAAGACAGTAATTTTCACCAAAATTCTTCTACGTACAGGCAAGAAGCCAACGTTTAAGAGGTGCCTCGCCCAAGTGTCACCAATATCATATCTCTAAATATAATTTTAAAAAGTGCTAATCTATTCCAAGACCATTTTGAAAAGTGCTGAAATATACGGGATGCTTTCAACACTCATGTTTCAGAAACAGTCTCTTCTCTTTTAACTCGAAAATACTGCGAAGTGAAAACCATCCTTTCCTGTTTTCGAAGCGTTCCATTTCATCACCTGCATTTAACCATACACGCAGTCAGTCACAACGACTTGAATAAAGACTCCGTAGCAAAGGAAATAAATACGAAATATAGACCTTAATTCCTAGAATGAAACATCATCACAGTGAAAGATTTAGCACGTGAAACTTACCTCACGTCACGCTAATTCTGGTTGAGTGAAATAAACCTTTCTACATGTCAGTTAATCAAATAAATGTCTACTAACACTGCAGTCGTCTTAAGCATTTACACTGCCATACCTAAATTTCGTTATTGATTCACAATTTACAATTCGCAACCCCTCTACAATCCTGGATCGGGTACAGATTTGAAGCTAGTTCAACCAGGAAGCCTCCCTTTCTACCTGAAGACGGAAGCAGAATCTAGCTTCCGAAACATTGTTATTTTATGATTTAAGACGATGGACAAAATACAAAAGAGCACCGTCGTCAGAAACCTTCACGGATCGACTGCGATCAGTTATCCAACCAGCAGGTATGGAATTTATTTAATTAATTTTTTTTGTGTGTTGTCTATTTTCAACCGAATCATAATCGAGTAATATTTTTAATGCATATCAAAACTCAATTAATCCTTCCGTATCTTGACTCGTGTCATGACGTTTGCTATTCTACCAACGAATGTAGTCATAAATACGTATGATTAAATTCAGTTCACGCCACATCCTCAAGTTGAGTCCACACCAACCAAGAGCAAGGTGAGACATCAGGCCGAATGCATCAAAAATAACCGGCTGTTGAAATGCGAGAAACAAAAAATAATTTATTGAAGGTTCAACTTTACACCTCCCCTGTAATTTTGGAGTGTGGCTGAATTTAGATGCGAAGCAAATAGTAGATTTGAAAAGGCTGGGCAGAGGAGGACTGGGGACTGCCAAGAAAAATAAGGAATGTGATATTTTAAGTTTTGAATGTGCCTGTACAATGGCGGCACGTGCTTCATTCTGCTTTTACGCACTGGAACGTGGAGACGCGTCACGCTGTATACGTTGCGTGCGAAAAACAACAAGTCACCAAAGTGACGACGTCCATATTCACATGCTCTTCTCGAGACGTCTGCGTTTTAGAACTTGTGTGACAGAGTTTCGACCGTATTTCTTATCGTCTTCCATAAACGTGAAAGAACAAATTCTGCACCACAACAAGAGAACAGGCAAAATTATACTTTTGTATATTTCAATCATTGCGTTTTAGGATAGGAGGAGGAAAACATTTTGAAAAATAAAATTATCGTTTGTTTGTAAGGTTGGTCTATGCATCCTTTCCGAGTATTTATAAAAGCACTTCCTCACCACGATCAATCACGCCTTAAAAAAAAATGACGTGTGATGTCACGTGCCTTTGAATATTTAATGAGAAGTAAAAATAATTCAGTGTCTGTTTCACTTTGTCCACTTCGTATCAGGTGTTAAAGACGAGGTTGAAGTGCACTGTTATTTTGTACATATTTTATTAACTTTGTAAATATGAAAGCCAAAGATTAATCCACTATACACACGTAGTTACAAACACTAAATAATAGCTTATTACAGATGTGTGCGTGACATAAGAAATGAGCAAGTTCCTGAGTACTAAACTGACGCACTTGTACCTGATATGTAGATAAGCTGTATTATTAGGTAGAGTGATTTGCACGTTTCTGTCATAACCTCTCTCCTCCACCTCCGCCTCCGAAGAAGGAATGAGGTTTCGTGCCCTTTCTACGCCACTGTTCAAGCATGAACAACGGTTATTATGCATGCGTTTTGTAAACAAGAGATTCTTTTTTAAATGTTTACATTGATAGGGTTCACTGAACTCTATATTGTTAACACCCACACAAACAATTTTCTGTACCAAAAAACGTTATGAATCACGGCGTAGAAATTGAATGCTTGGAATTTGCAAGCGGTATCAATCAGTACCACGGCCACACTAACCCTTATTCCTTCACTTTCTACAAGTCCTATTAGTTACCTCCTTTTGTGCCCAATACAACACGCGTTTTAAACAAATATCCTAACAATCAACAATTATGGGTTTTGAATTTGTAAGTTACGTAACATTCTCGATGTAGATAATTTCGTGAAACAACATTAACAAATGACACGACTCACTAAGATTTGTAACTTCTATAGAAAACATTTTTCTGTGATGAATACTTCGAAATACAAAGAAAATAAAGCAGTGTATATATGAAAGAACACATTTTCTTCGGGTCAGTTTTTGATATTTCCTATCTCATCGGTCACTTTGTTCATTTATTGCGGATGCAAAATACAGCAGAGCGTCGATTAGGTAATTGGGGGAAGCAATGACCGGTTAATCGAAAAGATGGCAAGTGCAAATTGAATTTTCTTAAAATTATCATCATCGATGAAAGCAAAATAGGAACTTACGCATATTCGTACATAGAAACATACGTATTCACACCGAAAATTTTTTAAAGTCATCTTATCAGAAACTCGATTAGTTTTGTTTAATTTTCATGAAAAATCGTCAAGTCAGCTACTAATCCTTTATCAATTTCCTCAGTCGTGTTGTCAAATACGCTCATGAAATTCAAATACGCCGCCGACCAAAAAGTACGATGAAACGCCACGCTACAGGAAGTATAAAAACTGTATGAAACGACTCAGTACCACACATGTGCGCCATCTCTTATTCAGGTCATGTACCAGACTTCAATTTACTCGTCAGGTCAATTTAAATACAGTAACGCTGCCGAATTATTATTCCGTTCAGACCAGCAAACGATACGCACAATAACATAAAAGGGTTAGGTAAAATGTCCTGAAGGAGGAGAAAAGTACGAGGATAATTTGAAAAGAAAGACATGTCCAAATTAATTAGCGTGTCATGGATTCGCTCAACTTGGGCAATCGAAGTTTTTCCTTCGAGTTCGTTTACTGTAAAGACAGATCACCCTGATAATGGAGGCAGGAAGCACCTGTGAAACATCGTAAAACCTTTAGACAGCTCACCTTTATCGTCTCACAGTCTTTCCCTTCGAAATGCATACATAAATTAGCGTAATTATTATGTAGCATGGTTCTACTCATGACAGAATTATGATTGAAGCGGTGGATAGAATTAAATCACTTCAGAGCGTGCTTCAGTAGCAATTTCTGCATTCAAATCCTTCAGAATCTAGAAGGTATGAATTCCATGTCCGTGAGATAAGAGGCACAATATGAGAAAGGAAAACCTCAGACGTGACAAGCGATCAATTTCGTAATGAATCCTACAATCTCGACGGGCGGCCTTGAGTCGAGTGACAGGCGCATGTATAACAAGAGACGGTGCAAAACTTGACAAAGCAGTCATCAGTGGGACGAAAATGAACATATTTGACATCCTACAAGGACACGGACAATATCAGAATGTACGTTACGACGTTCTGAGCTGGACTGAACTAGCTTAAAACAGGAACCAGTGGTGGGCTTATGTGATGACGGCGTTGGACACCAGAGTTTACATGAAATGTGCAGGGCGAAAAAACAACATTCATCTCAGCTAAGGTGAATGGTTGTGCAACGAAAAACAGAACTATTCATTTGACAGAGTGAACTACGATAACACCATCGTGGTTACTAGTCAGAGACTTCAGCTCCATCGCAGGACAAATATCCTCTGGCCTTTGCAGTAAACTAAATATTATTTATAATAATTCCGTAATTTGAATTTGTCTTCATTGCATCAAATCAAATTGAAATGGGACACTAAAAATTACACTTCTAACGAAACTGAAATACAATTTAGTATTAATGAAAATATTTAAATAAAATCCTGTAAAAGCATTCATCCGAAATAAAATAGGCTATCACCTATCACGTGATAGTAATAACCTGACATTATGAATTCGAGCCACAATCATTCGGAAGCCACGTCGTTCGTTACATAAAGAGCAGAAATACAAAATGTTGTCACCCACGGAGCTGGCAGCTAATCTTGAGACGCTACGCAGAATGGTGTCATGGAATCCGATCTGCCTACATATGCACAGAACACGTTTTGCACGCATGGACGCATGTACAGAAATAACTGTATAATTAGTGCACACTTTGACATTTGTCTATGGATGACGTCAGGTGCAACCTCATGACTTGGACGACAAACATCTTCATTCATTTCTGCCTTAATTCCGTTACTAAACTTGACTTTTCCTGAGTACACTAACAGGCAAAATTTCTCCGTAATGAACCTTTCAACCGGCAAGAGAAATCAAAGATTCAACACCATCATCGGGGCGATGGCCCTGATGATGTAGGCAGCAAGGACTTCTGAAACGTTGGTAAACTTCTACCAGGCTACACGGCGAAACCCAGAAGACAGCCATCTTCATCCACAAACGTGTTCACAAAACTCTCTTTTGGTTGAATACATTCCACATCTTGAGTATGTTTATCAGACACCATTTTAATATTCTCCCGATTGTGTCGAAATCTATCAAGTAATCTCGATCCTTGAGGTTTCTGGACCAAAATTTTATTTATGAGCATTTATCATATTTCACGCACGCTACATTTCCATCCAATGTCATCTTTCTTTATGTAATCTTCAACATCAGGTGAAGAATAATGTTATAAATCTCCTCTTTGAACAGACAAATTTTATACAATTGTTCCTTCGCCTTTTCTAGGTTACATGTCTTCCTCGATACATTATTCGGGCAACTTTAACCAATAATATGCGTCTTGATTCCACACGCAGATAAATGAACAAAGAATCAAATTACAGAAATGCATTATTGGTCCATAAGTAGACGTTTGAAATGTTGCAGCCAAGTTGCAAGATGGCTTTGGAATGAAGGAGGGGCGAAGTGGTTCAGATATTTCCGGTTCTCACAGAATCCATTAGTTGAAATGAAGCCGAAGGAGAAGAAATGCAGATGACAAGTGTTACATGACATCACCGTGACGGCACCATCAGTTACAGTGACACTCTGCTAAAGAACTAAACGGAGAAGAATACACGGCGTTGTTTGGTCTATTTATAGCATAGTTATTCTGTTACACTCTATAATTATACACCAGGGGTGTAAAATCTTTCCGATCTTCAAGAACGGAAGGAGACCTCTCACTCTGTTGGCTTGTATTGATTGATTTTGTGGTTATGTAACATTGCTATTTCAGCAGCACAGTTTACATAGCGTTGATTGAAAGGGGAAGGTGGTCGTAAATGGTGCAAGGGTAAGGAATTTGAAAAACGCGGTCATGATCTGCATGAATGTACCGTCTCAATTTGCCTGGAGAAAATGAGGAAACCCATGACAAATTTTAACTGGGCTACTCAGTAATCCGGTTAGCCAGAGGGCTTTGTCATCGCTGCAGCGTTCAACCGAAACTATTTATTTATTTAGTGTTCTCTCTGAAGACAGGTCCATATAAACAGGATCCTTCCATCCTTTTCTCGGACTGGGACCTGTTCATATACGTTCTTGGCAGAGGATCCAGAAGTGGTTTGCCATTGCCTTCTTCTGTGTGTGAATGGAGTAATTGTTGGGATGCCACGGAGGAAAACTCCGTGTTGCCTAGACCACGGCCTTGCCCAACACAAGTTATAAATTCGGGCACCGCCGGGAATCGAACCCGAGACCCCAGGATTACAAGGCCAGCGTTCTAACCGCTAGACCGCCGTGGCTCAACCGAAACTATACAAGAATTAAAGCAGCCGTGGGAGCACTGTATGGCTAGCTAGCACGTCTTCATATTTAAAAAATGTTAGGACAATGCCAGGGATATTTAGGATTAGCCTTGATGTTCGCTTTCTCTGAGAGAAAGAAGCAACACACTCCTTCGAACTGCGTTGCTCAACTGAGGACTCACGGCGCACCACTCCACTCTCAGACATAACGTAAATAAATTGGAAACAACAGATACAAAGTCTCTTGAGCGTGCAAAGTAACGAACAAGAAGGAATAACGTTATAAACCAGAGTATCAGACGAAGATATGAAAGTAGATAAGCTAAAAGAAACGTTGGTGATGTTACAGATACAATAATGCGGACACTTGTTACGCAAGGTTAATGGTACGATTTCACTCACACTAAACGTCTTTCTTTCTATAAAACATGAAATGTCTGGAAATCAAGAAGAAAATGCGTCTTTGGATAAAACGTGAAATATAAAATCTGACATTGAGAAGTTCGTTTTATTTACAGTTGCAAATGTCATGTGATTTAAATATTAGCCTTTTCGCTAGTTTATTCCAAAATGTAACAAATTCGCGGAAAATGAAGAATGCAGAGACGCCGGTTATGTGTCGTCGACTCTAGCATAATGACCAGCTGCTGGTGCCATGTGTCCCAGAATTTTAAGTCCGTCGGTGAAGCTAATCCACTGATAGCATATGACAATGCCGTTATATTCTGGAAACACGTTTGAATTCATACGAAACAGCAATATCTGCTCCGACATTGTATATCATGCTTGTTATGGCTGTTATAAATTGTTCAGTTTAATATTATTATCTTTTTTTTTTGCAAGCAACTGCACAATGTTCTAGTTACGTGTTCTAGAAACGTGTAGCCCTTCAGTGTGATAAACATCGACACTTGCAGACACCGCTAATAAGAATCTATAATTAAAACGCTACAAGGAGACAAACAAATCAACTTATGTTTCAATGACGAATGGGGAAAATATAAGTTGCCATACGGAATCTATAGACTAGTGATACGAACCTATTGTGAACAAAAGAATATACAAACGTGGGGCAAAAATGCAAGGAAACCGGTTCGAAGCTGGCATTGAAAATTTCCTGGATGTACGGTCTTTTTCGCTTTGTTATAACATGCTCGTCGTCTGTTTCTTTGTGCAGCAATGCGGTCTCCTTTTTTGTGCAGTTCAGGAGTCCCTATTATTTCGCCAAGGACGCCGCTGAAGAATGCGGTGGGTGCCGATGATCTCTCCTAGACGAACTGTTGACCGGGGGTTGAACCAGTTACTTTCCCATGGCTTGTCTCGAGAACAACAAAAGACGATTTCTTCGGAACAAAGAAACGCCCATGAAAGGGACAAAGGAGGAAAAGCCGTGTAATGCAATTTGCATTGTAAGAAAATGAGGCAAAGTCCATGAAGACATATTAGGGAGTGGATGCTAACCTCCACGTGTTCTTAAAATCGGTACTGGGCAGAGGTTTATGATTCTGAAGCTTTACCCACGGAAATAAAATCCCAGAGCACATTAGATAAGTTGTATGAACTTCAGAAACGCAGAACCATGTTCGAGGTTATCACGGCGGTGATTACGAAGATGGCTGTTTTCTAGGTTGTAGCGCCGTGTAGTCAGGGAGCTCATTCATCGCCCTGATGAAGGAGGAAGCAAATACCTGTGAAACGTTGGCAAACTTCTACCACACTACACGGCGCTACAACCCAGAAGACAGCCATCACAGAACTGTAATTATTTTCGTCGCGTCTGAGTACAGTTTCTGAGTACAATCACCTCTGGGGAAGAATGCAGAGGACAATGTACTGGACTGCAATTACAATTTCACAATGTTAGGAGCTGGCACAGCAGCAATGAGAGGAATGTTACCGACTAACGAGTTTAAAATTAAACTTCCATATAAGAGGATCAGAAAGCCAAGAATTCTGGGAGGTCGTTGTAAAGGCTCGTAAAATAAAAATGGATCTTATAACAACGAAGTGAAACGTTGTAAAGAAAGGCAATTGATATAAAAACACGCGAACACCGATTACTCTCAGAACTTTGTACAAAACTGGTAAAAGACCTTCTATTGACAGAAAAACGCCTTCCTTGATTGGCATGGAAGGAGAAGTGGAGAGTGAGAAATTGGGGATGCAAGCACTGGCCGCCCAGTCCTGAAGCAGATTTATGTATCTCGTCAATTATCTCTGTATGAACTCAAGTTTCAGATATAGTTCTGTTTGCCAGAATTTTGTAACGAGGTAGAAAATGTTACTAAAATGCGGTAATGAAACTTCGGGCTCCATAAATGGCAAATAATTTCTTCACAAGCAACTGATTTTCATGATAAAAATCTCTATTAATGAAAATCTAATTAAAGTTAATGCGATTAATACATAACATTCATTGGCGATCTGAATATTTGAAGCAGTGTGAATGCACATATAATGAAGAATAAATAAAAATTAATTGTTACGAACCAGTTTATCGCCGAGTTTGGAAAACAGGCTATTTGCAGACTACCTCAAAGTGGGATCAACTTCTCCATTCTTTTTCTGTTAATAAACGTAACGTAACTGCGATTTGTTAAGCACATAATAAAATTGCATCAGATTATATGCCGAAAGTGTCTGTACAGGTACAGTTTGGTTTAAAAAATTTGTATATTTTGGCGCGATAAATCTGTGTAGTCAGTGTTGAACTGTGAACTACATGGTATTCGCATACTGTGTACTTCAGTAACATTAAAATAGCTGGTGATAATATGTATGGAACCATGCACTTCTAACTGGCAAAAAGTGATTAAACAGAAGTGAGAGTCTGGGTATCCGGTCACATAATGCAACAAACAAATTCCTTGAAATACATGGAGGGATACCTGCCAACAAAACAAAATAAAACCTCTGTGGCAGGTGTTTAGGCTACTGTTTCGCGTTGTTTGCAACCTTGATCTGGGTGCATGAAATAACTAACGGCCCTTGACCATGAAGCAATTGGCCTTCAAGAAGTTGCCTTCAGGTGTCGGTGAGGGACAAGTGAATGGCCTTTTGCTTGACCGACAACAAAGAACCGTCTGGATCGTTCGCGCCGGCCTGGAGGCTTCAGGACCTTCATAACGGAGGCATACACCTGCTACTCGATGCACAAAAGCTTTCTTCAGCAGTAGTTATGCCACAGAATTAGAAGACTCGGCTCTAAAAAACAGGCATTTGAGAGTTCACATTTTTACAAAAATATATCCTTGGCATAAAGTTTTATATTTTCATGATATAGCGTGTTCTTCCGAAGACCAACATCGACATCTTACCCCGTGAGAACCTCAAATCTCACACCCGGATTTCTTCTTAAGTCACTACCCTAAATAAATTCCAGTCTAATAGACTGATGGATCCTCAGAATTATGGAGACCTTGCAAGTTTAATAATACAATTCCTGAACTTCTGAATTGCATTGACTATTTTTATTGCAATAATCTGTCCGATCAAATTAGAATTCCATGTACGCCAAGATGTTTACGAATTACAATTCACTCCAATGTTATCTTACTTTCGGAAATCATTGTAACGCTAATTAGAATGTCCACCGTAATTAACAGTTCGACTGGATGTGGAATTGTGGTATCTGCGTATTCCATGTAAACGGCCAGGTATGTAGTCATCGGCAAAGTGAATCAAAGAGTTCGATTTCGTTTCCTTCACTTCAGGAAGTCAAGCTTGTTCATACCACACGCCTACTCATTGCAAGGTCTGCCCACTATAAAAAATGTTTAGATATCATTTATATATTATTCTATCCGCCTACTTTATTCGTACTGACTGTTTTTCAGTTCTCTCATGATATCTTAGTCGAGTTTCATTTACTACCAAAAATAAACTGCGATTTATTTGTCTATGACTTTTAAACCACTGATATTTATAACGACGAGGCAATGTTTTCTTACAGGTTTAAACAAACTTATTTAATTTTATGTAACATTATGTAACTAAACCCAAGAAAGCAAAACGTGAATACGTATTTTCTAAGACCAAACTAACATTGTAACCAAATGCAAATGAAACATGGAGCCGAAGTAATACGTACAGATATATAATATAATATATAATGTTCAGACAAGATCGAACTGAACGGCGAGTGTGATGAGATGTAAAATGTAAACAGTTTCGAGCTTAGAACCTGTACACTACAATACCGGGAAACCAAAATACATAATTCAACTACGCCAGTATCAATAACCTACTTTGATCTAATTATTCCATGTCATATATCAACCATTGACAGTAATATAACCTAGAATGAAATATACATCCACATTTCTGTTCTTCTGAATCTAAATTGGTTTTTAAGTTCTCGTTTCGGGTGTAAGAAATTCAAAAAGGAGACAAAATATTTAAAACGGTTAAAACAGTGTCAAGAATGGCTTCCAATGAAGTGCGTTATCCTCTCACATCCTCAGGATACTTCAAACTGCTGTTACGTCTCGAACGCAAATCACTGAAACAAAGAGTCGATCCCGGCCGACAGCAATGATCCATTGATTATGACAATTAGAGGGACTTGATGTAATATGAAGGCGACCGTCATCGCCCTGACGATGGAGACAACAAGAACCTAAGAAACATCGGTAAACTTCTACCAGACTACACGGCGCAACAACCACCCTGAAGACAGTCAACTCCGACGTGTCAAATTGAACTGTAAATTGTGGAAATTTAAAAACTTTCTTTGCTCTTTATTAAATCAGTTGGGGTGATCTGAGCAGGCAGGTTGATCACCCCTGAGCATTCATGAGGCCTTGAGGTGGCATTATACGCTGTGCCGTCGCTGAGAGAAAGAAACTCGATCCATCGTCAAACACCAGACAGGGTCTTCCGGTAGGGGGCGGTTCTGAGCCAGGCTCAACAGAAGCAGCTAAAGTAGGTTAATCTCATTCCAGAGTTACAATGTCCCGGAGTTAGAAATTTGCGTGGGTAGTTTCAAACAAATTAGTTTTGTGAGGGCGTGAATATTGGTTTCTCACAAAGTGTGTACAAAAGCAGGGTGCACAGAAGAAAATATCTGGACCTAAGAGCGTGGAAACGGCATAAGACTGGACAAAACTGCAAAATGAAAATCTCAAAAAATTGTACTCGTCACCAAATATTTTTACGATACCAAATTAAGGAGAATGAGATTGGCGGGGCATAAAAATGTGCCATGGAAATGATTTCGCAAATGAAAATATTTTCCACAAGTGAGTATCAAATATATGTCCTTCACATTCCCACAATCGGTAATGCCGAACTCATTGCGCCCTCATGTAGATGAGTCACATTACGCCACTGCACACCTTCTGCGCAGAGGGGTCACTAAATTAAATTAAACTAACTTAAATTAACTCAACCAACGCGAAAGCAATCTGTCCCATCAACAACTAGCGTCCTCACTAAATTAAATTAAACTAAACTAAATTAAATCAACCAACGCGAAATCAATCTGTCCCATCAACAACTAGCGTCCTTCGCTCGAATTTCATGGTCGAAAATTATTAAACTATTTTATGGACGTCATGTCACAGGTAAGTTATTCGTAAAATGTTTGCAAGGAAACATTAAATTCGCGAGGTGGAACACTGATTAGCAATCAGCCACGACCATTATGAACGTAATTTATCATAATATGACTGCATGGCAATGTTTCTTACATTTCCTTCTGTTGGGTCATAAACTGAAACAGCCACGACTTCCTTCCAAATCCATACCGTCACTACATCCGAATGAGTGCTATATCTGGCGATCATAATAAGATTCATGTTGCTGCTTACGTAAAAAAATATTCCAGACCATCCCGTCTACTCTACGCTACTTCACGTTGTTAAAGCGTGACGTAATTTCGTCACAAACTCCTCCCAGGCAAAACGACTCCAAGCATGGCTACCTTCATAGGCTTCATTCCAGCATGACGCATTCTGCAACGAAGTTCCGTATACAATTACGTTCCAGACTTTACTTTTAAAGGTAGGCCTTCACAAAGAATGCCCCTAGTTCACACAACCATGCTGGAAATGACAACTGAACTTCGCTGTAGAATGGTCATCACTCATGCCTGATATTCAAGAGGTCTGGGTTTCAAATCACGGCCTGGAGACAGGTTATACTGACTGAAGATTTTCGTGGTTTCTCTCAGTCATTCGAGGCAAATGACAAACCACCATTCATTAATCATCCCATCATTTGAAGCTATATAATCTGATCTAATGACAGCGTCGTTAAAAAACGAATAACGATGTTAATTATAATGAACTCATTTTTAGCCCTTCGTCTAAAATAAAGACAAATAAAATACAATAAATGTTAATAATAACAACAAAATGCACTATGTATTAAATCCCTGGGTGCCTATTGGGACTTGCCGATTCAGCTCCATGCGGTACCGTTTTACGCCGCGAGGAAATGTCTTCGGTTCGCATTCGCCACGAGGTTGGGTGGACCTGCACTCATTACACCCAGTCCGATCACATGCTCTCCCTTGACTGACTTACCATAGCTCAAGAGGCTGGGAGGGGGTTGAAGAGTGGTGGGTTGTGGGTAACAAACCGAGCCCTCGGCCTTGACCGGTTTAATTTTATATCAAAACTATACCAATAAGTGTTTCCATATTTTGCCATCAGAAACATCAATGAGGAATAAAGCATGGAGATGTCGTCTGGGATAAATACAGCCAGTAAAAGTAACAGAAATTTAAAATTCAAATAGCAATTACGTAAAATATAAAATAATAATCATAATCGTATACAAGAAAAATAGGGTGGATTGTAACTGAATGGAACACCTTTCAATAGTATGCAGACGAACATCACAGAATAAGAGAACTGCCAATTAATCGTTTGAACATACGACGAAGTCCATGCAGACCTACTTGGGAATGTAATATCAAATCAAAAGAAGATTGAATTTATTTACAATCGACTGTTGAATTTAACATGTTTATCAAGTGTTGCCAAAATGGGTTCTTGGAGAGACAAGCTGACAGACCCTCGTAGACAGACACACAGACAGACAGACACCGCCCAATTATGAAACCGTCCCTGTTCCCCGACTGAAAGCGACGTTTCAGACATGTCACACGTTGAGCTGACCTGATTTGTCATGAATGACATGTTTCCATTAGAAAATCCCTGAACTTGAAAGAATAGAAGAGGAGACATTTTTCTTCTTCTGTAGGAATGAATAACTTGTGGAAAGGTCATGTCACCAATGTGTAAATTCTCTATTTATACCACCTTCACAGCAGCGAGTGGGATTTATTTTACATTAAGAAGGTTAACTAAAGAAAACAAACCGAAGCACGTGTTGGAACGAACACGCAGAGGTCAGACATTGTACGCCCACGCAAGTAAAAATAGAATACTGCGCACAAATCATTATTTTATCCTAATGAGGTGAGTCTATTAAACCGTTTTACTAATTTTCGTCCAGGGCTCCGACTCCGATGTTCAGAAATTAAACTGGTCTTCCTATATCCTCTAGACACATGTCATTATGTCTACATTTCGTCTCCAATATAAGAGCTCATTTTTTCCATCGTTAATTGTGTTTTTAATCTGTGGTCTCTTTGTTTCTTCGTTACGTAATTGGCGACTCTCAGCTACCGATTTAAAAAATCTCGCGTGTGCAGGAAAGTTACGGAAATTTAATATTAAAATTAATCTAGTGATTGTGAAGAAGTTTATTGAAGTGTCAGAATAAGGATTGTGTGATGAGCTTTGGTGTTAAATGAGATGATAATGTTGCGTCATATTGTGATGATTATAATTGTTTAATTTTAACCGTCTAATCACAATAAAATATTTTATTAAATATTAAAATATTATTACTACAATTAACATTTAATATTTAAAATATTCAGGTGTATAATCGATATAAATTCAAATGTAATATTCTAAATGCAATCCTTCGTCAGATGTCCATTAAATATCAGTTATCCTCTTCTAGATCAATTATACTTTGTTATCACATTCAATGTTGTTTCGTAAATGTATGTCGCGTATAGCGTGAACTTGCGTGGGTGAAATGTTTGTAGTGGTTTTTTATAATCGGTCTGTAAATAAATGGTGTTAAAGTAAAAGTGTCCACACTCTATGAAGACGTGTGGGGTGGTGGATAAACAGAAAGTGCAATTCACTCCTAATATCAGTACAATATGGAGGCGAATGGCCAGCTTCAAGTCCCGGCCGCTTTGCTCCAGCGGAAGGAGCTTCCTAAAACCTCGTCATCCAGCCCACAGCCTATTCAATATAAATGGTCGCGCTCTTGGAGACTTGGTTAGTTGGTTATTTTAGCTTGGCAGTCGATTCGGGTCCTGTATTTTAGACATGGCCGACGTCAACAAGATGAACAGTGGTTCAGTCGAGTTCGGTAGGAACACAAGAGAATGTAAAGTAGAAAGAATCTGCAATAAGAATGAGTGGTAACACTGGTTCATGCGTAAGTCCCTTCGACTATGTACCGAACATGATAGTCGAAGATCGGCAATATAAATGATTACTGTGAAATGTGAAACGGAGAGAAGAGAGCAGGTGGCCCAGATAAGGATATCATCACATCGTTACACATGTCTGTCCGAGCGATGAATTGACTCGACCTTTAAACAGAAGTATCTGTCTGCGCAGAAGCATTGACTTTCTACTACGCGATGTAGAAACCTCGGCTGACTCTCAGTTCTCCATTGGTTTTCTATCTTTATACAGCTTCGTCTCATTCTTAATTTTTAATTGTTACTGGTTTGTAAAAATGTATTCTATTAGCCGGGTCGCTGGTAAGACGCCCATAGTATCAAATATCACGCAGATTTCTCGAAGAGTGCAAATGTTTTTAGTAAGAGGCAATGTTTTTGGACAACATTTAGCATGACGTCATGGATTCGTTCGAGCCAATTCTCCGGCCAGACAGACAGTACCTCGTTCCGAGAATACAGAATACAAAACGACATAAAATTATGTAGACTTTGGTCTTACGGACAGTAACGCCCTGTGGACTAGTAGGTACATTCTGACTGCAAATTATTCTAAAAACAGAATGGTTGAATGGCATACTGTATAACGTATAATTTAGGAAATTATAAGCATTAGATCACGTTTTTGCTGTGTTTGATTACGTTCAAACGGGTAGGCAGACAGAAATTATGGGTCGTCCAAGGGCAGCATGTGCAAAGGCATGGTAAGGCTTGCAGAGTCAAAGTTTGGAAGGAACCGGAAATAGACGATTCTTTTACCCAACAAACTTAACAATAGATAAGTAGCATCACTGTTAAAGAAAAATAAGAGTGTACTCGTGAAGGCCAGCTCTTACTGTGGCTCCCCTACGCGCGGTTCTGGAATTAGGGGCAGAAGAGGCAATGTTTTACGAGGGGCGTCGACTGCTAACTATCCCTTTCGCCGCTCAGACACGCGGCATTGTCGTGTTTTGCAGCCTATACGTTCACTTGGTCCATTTCTACAATAGTTCGGAGTTCTTTGTGTCGCTGATTCGAAATCAACGTAGGCTCTGAGATCACTGGGTTTCGAATTCCGGTCCGCCTGGTGGGAGGTTTATGGGTCTGAGGAATATGAACATTCCGTATTTAGAAGCAAGGTCTATCAAGTCTCATTTATTCCACGTGTAAGTACTGCCACATGTAGGCTATCCCCGTTGCTAGATAATCGGCCTTGGAACACCTGATCTCCCGACAGTTGGTCCTCATAAAACCTGCATCTTTCTAGACCAGAGTGTGATAACCGTAGGCCACTTGCAAACTAAAATAATTCTTTAATTCGTTACTAGTCACCACTCCCTTATTTATTCACTTCGGTAGATTTAAAAAGTATCGTGATTCTTATCTCGCCTGCTGTTTTACGTAAAAGTGACCTCCCCCCCACATAAACACGCGCTACTGACTTCAAAACCTTGCTGCAAAATACAAGTTTTTCCATGTAAAAATTGTGTCACATACACGCTGTTGCACGATCAAATATAAGATAAAATGTAACTAGCACAATTAAGATTGTATTTGAGCACATAACAAGGTAATTTGTAACTTCTGAGTAAGTACTGTTAAAAATAACGTAAATATGATGTTATTTTTCAAAAAGAGTGCCAGGAGTGGTTTCTTAACCTTCTTAATTTAATTCAGCCGAACAATATTGAACAATACTATTATATCCTTTAATGTGTCATTTTCTATAATACTTTGTTTGTGATCTATGCTAGGTTTAAATTTATTCCTCAGCTTTTACCCTCAGCGTATATTCTCCCCCTGAAAGACCAAGTTTAACACTCATATAAGAAAGAGGGCTAAGTTGTAGTTTTCTGTATTTCTGGAACAATCTCAGAAATTAAACGTAGATATACTAAAACTGCTCTATGTTATCCATAGATCATATTCTGTGAGTTGGTTGAGAACGAAGATAAATATGTCCCATTTGAACAGACCGCTTTCTCAATACACAATTTGCATTCCATCCAGGCAATGAATTAAGTTTGGATGTGACAGTATTTCACATTCATTGCGGTATTACGTAAAGACGAGAGACAGAAACTCGACCTGTCTATGGGAGGCAGGGCATTAAATGGGGCATATGAAAGATGAAATTCATCAGGGACAGACATTTCTAAGACAGCAACACTTCAAATAGCTTGAGTCAGTAACTTTATAATCCACGAAGTTTGGATGAATCGATGAATAAACGAATATTGGGGCGTATACTCATCGCCTGCTGGGGAAATACCACGCCATCACAAATCTGTTCTTCACAAAAAGGCAAAAACCGCCGGGCTATAAGATAACATTGTGTGTTCCCTGAATGAAGTGTACCACGAAGTGAATAAGTACGGGGTGGCACATGGCGGCCCGAATGTTCCACATCTGAAACTACTGAAAGCACTTCGTTGATGTCTGTTATTGGAGTCTGTCTACACTAAAATATTTCGGGCGAACGTGTTCATATCAATGCAGTTTTAGCCCCTACTTTAAGCGAAGATGAAATCTAATTTTATTCGTTTTCCTAAAAAAATGGCTTATTATAGGAAAAAATGTAATGACATAAAATACAGACCTCATTTACCTTTCATTTGAAACATTTTTGTATGTGGTAAGTATTTAATGTGATACAATACGAAAAAATATTTTTTCCTTAGTGTACACCACTAATCGCATTAGTGATTAGATTAAAAGTAATAAGCAGGTTTGTATCTGCAATAAATGAAATCCAGTGAAAGAGGCCTATGATAAACAGCAAAAAACGCAATCCGAAAATAGGCCACGTTTGAACTACATACTATTATTTTGCCTGCTCTATTCACCATAGTTTCAGACTGCACGACAAAACGTAATCACGAGGGACATGGACAGCGCTGCAATATATTATGAAATCCTCTGTAAATAATGTTGTAAACACTGTAACTCTTCCGGTCGACCACATAATCTTCTGTTGGAATCCTAATGGAAACACAAATAATTCCATTTCACGTGTCTTTCGTCTCTCACTAGCTGTATCGCTTCAAATGGAATTCCAAACATCTAGCCAGAAAATTCCTCAAAGCTCGGAGCAACTTTAACTATAGCAAGTAACAGTTCTAGTTTCTCTTTTTCCACAACTCGTGATGCAGCACAGATCGAAAACGAAATGACACAGGAATGTCTCTTGAAGACGGCCGTCACGTGTCTCACCAGCTCGTCTTCCTCCTATGTAAATGCTGAGAATTTAATTTCCTCTAGTCTGCATCTGCATATTTCTGTCTTTAGTCGCGTTATCACTAGAATGACATTGGCAATAAAATACACAACAGAAGATGTCAGTATCGAGCAAGCTGGTGTGTGACCTGTACTGACTTTCGCATATGCATTTATATTATTTATTTATTATTTAGTGTTCTGTCTGACGACAGGTCCATATGAACAGGATCCTTCCATCCTTTTCTCGGACTGGGACCTGTTCATATACGTTCTTGGCAGATGATCCAGAAGTGGTTTGCCATTGCCTTCTTCTGTGTGTATGGAGTAATGAGTAATTGTTGGGATGCCACGGAGAAAAACTCCTTGTTGCCTAGACCACGGCCTGGCCCAACACAAGTTAAAAATTCGGGCACCGCCGGGAATCGAACCCGAGACCCCAGGATTACAAGGCCAGCGTTCTAACCGCTAGACCACCGCTAGACTACCTAAGACAAATTAAGGGGTAAATTCATATTACATAACGCGAAATCTCCAAATTTATAGAGACCACCTAGAACTGTCAGGATATCAATGCAACTGAGATGGGCTGGGAATGTTGTTAGATAAATTTATAGCACTATTTTGTTGGTACGGAAACGTCTTGAGGCTTGTCCAGGGCACAGCCGGGAATCGAACCCGAGACCCCAGGATTACAAGGCCAGCGTTCTAACCGCATTTATAGGCACAATAAATTTAAATAGCAAATTACACCTGCTAAGACCCGTCAGTGTTTAAATTTGTTTCTTTTCCTTCTTTCCTCCTTTCACTTGATTAACTGTTAAGCGTTGACGAGACTTTTTCCATACACCGTATTTAAAAATTAACTTTAAAAAGGGCTGAATTATTATTAAAAGTTATAGGGTGAAATTTGGTTTTGATTAATACCCGGTTTAAAAATACGCCCAAGTTATTTTAATATGGGGCCAATTCGTGTGACTGTAACAGCGTCTACGCACCTAAAGCCTCCAGGGAACAACTCCTGTTGTTATTTGCTGTTTTCGTGGCGCTGGTGCTGGGGATGGTAGCCATGTTGGAGTTGATAAAATCAGGGTCATCCACGTCGAATGTGATTCCTTCTTCAAATTCCGTGAAGGCTAGCGAATCGGTAGACATCATCCTTAAACAGAAACGAGGGGACGTTGGTGAAAATGTTCGACACCCGAGGCACACGTGGCTAGAGGTTAACTACTTTCATAACTGTGGATTAGCTCAACTTTCTCTTCCAGTATTCCAGTGAGATAAACACCGATGATTAAAACAGCTGAACACTGCGACTTGAATGTCACAGATCTGTTACGAAATAAACTGAGACTAGTTTGTAAGAAAGAATTCTACCGGCTCGTCTCACCTAATGCTACCCAGTTATGCATGTTCTGGGCTCTAACGCCGTGCAGACTTGTATTAAGATACTAACGTTTCGGGGGAACATACTGCCTCCATCTTCAGGACAGGTTCATATACTGAGCCACATAAACCAATCCACACCCACCCAACATATTTCTTCAAGATCCACTGAATTAAATACAAATATTATTATATTATTATAAAGCAGCCGCAATGTATTCATGTAAGCATGTAAGTAAGTTTGGCGTGCATTTTCAAGTCAAAATTGTGAACTCTCACATTACCAAGAAACCAATGACATTCTTTGACGACTATAGGTCAACGTTAGCTAATTTAATGGCTGTGATTATAATTGGATGAGTCTCGAAATAGCTCAATTGATGGACTGCATACATTGTATTCCCATGCGCACTTCCTAATGATTCTGAGGTATTTATTTTGAAAAGTTTTAATTGGTTTATGTAGCAGTAGCTTGAGAATACTTCATAGTGATAAGCTTCGTAATTTCTGTTCTTCACTAAATACTATTAGAATGATAAAACTGAGTACAATTAATAGGCGGGACATGCGACACGCAATTTGGAATCCCAGGCATAGATGAGAAAATATTAAAATCAATCTTTAAGAAACAGGTTGATAAGAGTATGGACTGGTTTCATCTGGCTCAGGCGGGGAAATTCTCGACTATTCCAACGATGATTTCGACTCTTAAGATCGTTTCTGCTTCGTGGAGCGAGTTACAGCTACGTGCTTCGGAATACAAAATCTAATAGCATGCCTATGTGTTGAGGAACTACATTATGGACTTTGCTCCAGGCGGCTGCATAGCTTGCAAGTAGCGATTCCCGACACTTATTTTCCCTAGAAAAGCCGACACCACTCATTACTCCAGTTCTGCCAGCAGTTAGCGACAGTTATCACACAGCGTGCAGAAATTACCGCGGTAAATGTTTCTCTCTATAGCTCATGAAATGCACTTCTCGTCCGAAATATTTACAACTTACTCCCTGATAAATCATACTGTTCACATACTCACGAAGTGTTTTTGTTCTTATGTGACATAAGTTCATCACTCTGGACAAATGTATTACGTCCTAAGTCTTCCCAAATCATTTC
>NW_019059565.1:46162-58743 GCF_000696155.1 Zootermopsis nevadensis
GCACTTCACCATTACAAAGATCAACTGTTTAACGCTGTTTAAGGAAATAATCGCTGTTTACACTGAGAATCATAGTTCGTCTGATTAATATTAAAGAATTCAGTCCGTACCGCGAAGAAAACACCACACTTCAACATTACAAAGATCAACTGTTTAACGCTGTTTAAGGAAATAATCGCTGTTTACATGTAAATCATACGACACTCATATATACAAAATGCAGCGTTACTGATTCGAAAATTAGATGGTACATATAGTTACCACTGGGCTTTAAAGTGTTAAAAACGTCTTACGTAAAAACAAAGTGGTAAAATGTGAATAGCAGAAGATAAATTTGAGCAGTCGCAGCTAAGAGGCTGGACTCGGAATGTCACATTGCACATCTAAAGAAATAAATCGCGTAGGAAATTGTAAACGAACGTGCGACGTGAAAATGTAGAATTTGTTCAGGCGGATTAAATACGTCCGTAATGTTAACTGTGCTCTTCTGGGTTGTGACGCTCTGCAGTTCATTCGAATCTTACAACATTTTCGTAGGCACCTTCAAGAGCACAGAAGACCACAATCGACAATTTCACCGCCACTAGAACCTCAAATCTCAAATAAACGGGATGTTAGTCACCACTCAACCTCTTGCGTAAACCTTTTCCAAAGCGCTTTGTGTTGAACCGATCAGAAGGACATCTGTACCCCACCCTGACCTCAAGAGCTGTTTTTTTCTATTATGTAACAATATTAAAGCACTGCTGGTGTGTCCTTTGAAACTTTGCCAACCCGTACGGCTGTAGGAAACGAGGCTCACTGACATAGGCCTCTTGTATGCAGATACGGAATAAAGCAATTATACGACGCCGACCACGTGCAATACAGGCACACTGCCCTACTCATGCAGGTGGTTTGTTCCTGGAAGACGCAGCTAACATAAAGACGCGTAAATCTCATATTGTTATAGACTAAAATATTACAAAAATGTTTTGTGTAAACAATTTTGTTTGTATGCATGACTTTATATATTTTAGATAAATGTTTTATTTATTATTAATTTATTTGCTCCAAACACAGAGCAGCTCACCAATGACAGGAGACTTAATTAACACAGTGAAATACAAAACAAGCATGCTCTACGAAAAAAAAAGAATTACATATTTCTCAATATAATATATACATCAAATAAAGTTAAAGAGTTCTTTCTATATATCAACTAATAACAACAGACAAACTATGGATGTTGCTTACGTATTATTGTCTTAAATAACAGTTATCCAACAAATGCACAAGTTTTAGAACATAAATATTGACTTCATTACCTTCAAATATTTCACTAATAACAACCTGAAACAAGTTTTCGATATTCCACTGCAACACTGTTATATTTATTACTCATTCGAAAATACGACTTTCCTGAAATTAATTTTAAAATGGCGAACTAAGTGATCGATCTTAGGTGGATATGACACCATAAGCCATTTTCTCTAGAGAGCACGGAAAATTTAAATATTATTTCAGGCTTCCGGCAAACTCTGAGCTTTCACCATGGAATTAATTTTGATTCATTAGTTTCTGGAGCAGTCCGATTCAGGAGTTCTCTGCGCGCATTCTTATCCTTTGCGCACCGTATTTTGTCGCATTTTTTATACATTATTGGCGCAGGATTCCGTCAGTAATTACCGAGGTCAAGGCGCGTTTCGCGAGCAAATTAACTTTCAGAACTTCTTACCTCAATAACATGCTCTCGGGGTATCCAGTAAGCGTATAAATCGATATGGGAAACAACAATCGGACCCAGGAAATAAATAAATAAATAAACAACAATGCCCTGTCCTAAAAATTGCAACGAGCCACTATTTAATTCTTGTATCACAGGAGCCAGAAATCAAAGAAACACAAATGGTTGTGAAAGCGTTGTTTCTGACTAGCCCTTCTTAAAGATCAGGGTCTCACAGAAACTACGGAACCTTGCATGATAGGCAAGTAGGAAAACAACTAAAAATAGTAAGTTTCATGTGGCATACTAATGCAATGGATACGCTCATGACGAAACAGTAAAATCCGTAATATTCCCCTTTCAACACGACACAAAACAATGATTAAATGCACTGGTAGTGAACTTGATGCATACAAACAACACGACTTGTTCTCAACCCCACAGGGATGGCCAGTGCCTCAAGAAATGCCGAAATCCTTATTGATTGTAGTTCGGAGAACTCGGATGACATTCTTAATCTCAAAATTTAATGACTTTTAGTTTCAAATGAATGCAAAACAAATATTGCCAGTCATTTCTTACTTCAGCTATTACGTTGTGGCTTATTACTAGCCCACAGCGGAGAAGCATTATATTGTTACCTCTATTGAGTTTCACTTGGTTCAGAGAAGTGTATTGTTGTACAGAAGTAGAGTTACAACTGTAAAGTTGCAGTGCGCGTTCAGAACTCCGATTCAGGAATTGTAAACAAAAACAAAAGAAGATGGAATTCGCAAGTTGACAAACAATGTCACGCACAGTTCTGCCACCACTGACACTTTAAAGAAACTAACAAATTATAATAAACTAGAAAAAGCCACCACACACGTATCAACAATCCATTGAATCGAAGTTTCACAGACAGTGTCGAGAGAGTATGAATCAGGATTGACGCATGCGCTTTAGCGGTATGAAGAAAACGGGCGGGCAGTATTCTGTAGGCGCTATTTTTTTTTTCGTATGGTGACCCTGTAACACGTTGCATTCATCCGTTCATTTAGTTGCTTCACGCATGTTTGCCCAGACACTGACACCTCGGTTTCCACATGTGATTACAAGAAACATGCCCTTTGGAATAAAACGGCAAGGTGCAGTTTTTGGAGTAAACCGACGTTCCACAGGTGTTCTTCACACCACATCATGTGCGTCACTGTTACTCTGACGCGATCCGATCTCATTGTTGGACTTTGTGTAATTTTTTGCACGAATGAGTCACGGCCATGGTTGGGAAACAATGGGAGCCAAGGGTTCCCATTTTTGCACAACAATAATCCCCGGCAATGCAGGTTGCCTACCCCCGCAGGAAAAAGGCGAAAGATGGACGAGCTCATAAGGTCTAAGAACGACGTTTACACCGAAGAGTCGGGTCACATATGAAGCCCACTAACTTAGAACCGAGGGTTTGATAATGTTGTGCTTGGTAAGGGGCGAAGCACAACGCATATTAGATGAGTATGAAGCACTAATGGAATGTATATTATTTTAATAGCTCTATTAAAGCACTAGTTGAATCAAGGAAGTTGTGAAGGACTGGATGTGTGGTTGGAATATGATAAAAGAGAAGTGTATAAAATTCTGGTGGGAAAAGTGAAGGCTTAGATGACCGAGACATTTATGAGAAAATAACATGGAAGTGGATCAATAGGTAACAGTCCTTTTTCTGTCATAAAATCGATTAATAGCTGGATAATCTGTGATTGATATATAATTAATCGATTAAAACAAAAACCTGTTTCATTCTGAAGATACTTGGAAATACGTCCAATAGAGGGCAAAATGAATGATTTCAGAGCCAAGTGGTTAGAACAACTACAGAGAATGGTGATGTTACGAGAATGCCAAAACAAGCATTCCAAGAAAAAAAAACATACGTTGGTAGTCCAAGAAAGAGATGAGAAAATAAAGTTTCGGCAGAAATATTTCCTACACTCTGACGTGAAAGATATTAATGACGATGATATTTAAACGTACTGATATGTCGAAAAGGTGGTTCAAAGACTACGCCTGTTATCCTTATAGAAGAACAAAAAAAAGTTCCAATATTTCTTAGTGGAAAACAACAGTCACTCCGTTTCTATGGGCCGACAAAATTTTCATGCCCAGTTTTTCTTCAGAAGAATGGCTACACTGTTTTATACCGACAAAGCTTCCCAACTACGATATCTCAGATCGAATACGTCTAAAGAACACAATGCACAAACAAAAGAATATTCTTCTGACAATAAATTAAGGTACAAGCTTCTCGCTCATAACATAAATGGCCTCGCTTTTCTGATCTTTCTGCTTTTTATAGGAACTTGAATCGAGTTTGACAGCCACTGAAAAACTAACTGACCAGACCAAACGCAGAATTGCGCTGTACCGGCCCTATTATAAAGCGTCGCTTGCTGATTAATGTACTTGTACTTGACAGTCGCAATTCGTACCAATGGAAATTGTGGGCAGAAATGTATCACTAGATTGTAAAATTATTAATTTATAATCCTCCCTGCTCTCGCCATACGGATGTGAAGGGAACGGACTTCATAAATACTTCTCAGAACTTTTTCTCTCATACAAGTACGACTTACTTGTTATATTATCTCACGAGATTTAGCGTCATACTAACAGCATGGTCGAGAACACTTTAAGACTAACGCCATTAGATGACGTCGGTTATGAGCATAACCTCCAAATTTTTCGAAGATACAGCTACCACCACGTCAGAATCTGGTTTGAAGTGGCAGCAGCGTCTCTAGAAACTCAGAACCTGGCGAGATCGTCATGTTGGTATTATTGGCGGTATGAAATTAAAAATCACAAAAATCGTGTGGCCTCTGTTGGTATGATGTTCATACCACATTTCATAAAAAAATTCACCAAGTGATTCAGAAGTTAGCATGAGCTAGACTTCCCTTAAGGGGGGTTCACACGGAGTCGTGGACCGGGCGAGAACACGACCAAGAGGACCGGAGGTCGTGCTCACTACCGAGTGGGAACTAGTGGTCGTCGCACAGTTGGTAGTATACGACCTTGAAGCCAGCGGTCGTAACCACTCCGGCATGTTGGAGTGATCACGACCAAGTCAGTCGTGCGCCATTTTCGAACACGTGACTCTGAAGGCGAGAAGCATTTGCGAAGTCAAGTGAGAACTGGAGACGGGCGTTATTAAGCAGGTCGTGTGAACCCCCCCTTTAGAAATAAGGAAAGTCGTGTACAAATAGACATCAATGTGGGTTCCGTCGTAATAGATCTACAAGTGATCAAATTTTCTACATTCGCCAGATACTAGAGAAAAACTGGGAGTACATTGGGACAGTAAATCAACTATTCATGACTTCAAGAAAGCTTATGACTCAGTTAAAAGAGAAACTCTATACAACATTTTGCTTAAATTTGGTGTACCTAAGAAGCTACTCAGGCTAATTCAAATGTGTTTAAAACCTCCAGCAAAATTAGTTTGCCCGATACATTTCGTACTCAGAATGACCTGAAACAGGGAGATGCTCTGTCACTCGTGCTTTTCAATTTTGCCTTAGAAGGAAGTCCAAGAATTGAATGGGACACATCAGCTTTCGGTCTAGGCTGATGATATTAATGTTTTAGGCGATAATATAAATACTATAAAAGCGAACACAGAAACACTCTTAACGGCTAGTAGGAATGTTGGTTTAGAAATAAATGCAGAAAAAACAAAGTCGGCATCACAATTCAGGACAGCACCCGAATGTAAGGATAGCTAATAAATCGTTCGAAAAATGTGACAAAAATTCAAGTACGTGGGGACGACGCTGACAAGTCAGAATGAGCAGATGAAATTCAGGGAATGCTTGTTATCATTCAGTCCAAAATCTTATGTCTTCCCGTCTCATAAAAAACAACAATTAAATATTAAAATATACAGAAGTGTAATTTTGCCAGTTGTGCTGAATCGGTGCGAAACACTCTCTCTCTCTCTCTCTCTCTCTCTCTCACACACACACACACACACACTCTGAATGAGGGACATAGACTGAAGGTCTTTGAAAACGTAGTGTCGAGGAAGATATTTGAACATGAAAGGGAGGGAGACGGACCATGGAGAAAATTGCATAATGATGAGATTCACGGCTTGTACTCCTCACCGGATATTATCAGGGCAATTAAATCGAGGAGGATGAGGTGGGCGGGACATACGTTACTCATGGGGGAGGAGACAGCTAGGAAAACCTGGAAGGATAACATTAAGATGGACCTTATGGAGATAGAAATAGATGGAGCGAACTGGATGCAACTAGCTCAGGACAGAGTCCGGTGGCGGGCTTGTGTCAACACGGCGATGAACCTACGGGTTCCATAAAGAAGGTGGGCTATTCTTTGACAAGTCGAGTATACAGCCGACTTTTGAAAGAATATCCTGCACCACAGACTGAGTGTACAAGTAGAAAGTCTTATTCATACAGCAGCGTACAATTGTAAAATTTCGATATCCATGTGCCACAGTAAACGAAGATTCTTCTTAATGTCCATTCCACACAACTAAATTAAATTCACAGATACGCAACTAAAATCTCATCAAATTTTAAACTGAAATTTGGCACCTACCCCTATAATCACCTATATCTAGACATAGGGGTCATGAAAATGATAGTTTCCATGACTGCTGTTGGATGTTGGCTCATTTTACTGATGAGATATGGAATACTACGAGTCCTTTTTTGCTGTGACCGCTAAATTTTTCAAGGGAGCCTGTAAATATTATACCAATTACTTACTTTAGCGATGTTTAAGTCTGGATTTGATTGGCAGTTGTTTTAGATTTTACTTACCGAATGCAATAAGGGCTCGTATCAACACCACACAAACTTCGTGGCACATTTCATACAGGACACATTCTTCGACTTCTGTTTATTTAACATTTATTATCTTTCAAAATGATTACTAGATGGAATCTGTAAAACTGATATCTTCGGACGCAACATTGAAGTATTTCAGACATTTTGTACAATACGCTCATCGGGGTCACCAACATTCCAGAAAAACAAAACAACTTTGCAACGTTACATAATTTTTATTAATTCGTCTTTGTGAAAGATGGCAGCACAATACATCAGTGGATGTATAGTATGCTATCTAGCGTCATACTGTAGAATCTATTTCATTAACTAGTGTCAGACGCTCGTCTTAAATTGCGTATTTGCTAAACTAAAATGTCCTTCAGTTTGAGCCGGACACTTCATAATTAAAAAGCATACTTTCTTTAAGGGGCTTTTCCGGATTTTAGTTTTTACTTCGTGTATAGCACAGGGATTTAGGGAAGAAGTAATCTTCTAACTCAATAGCCATCACCAACTAGTTGAATCCCCAGACTCTCCATCCACATAAGGTTATCAGCTTTCACCCTTTGTCAACACCAACTTAGCAGTGTTTCCTGCTTAGGGACATCTCAACTTCCTTGTCCCACCAAGGATTACCTGGCCCTGAAAACATCTTGTGTGTGCGGAATACCCTGTGGCTTTAGGATCCTGAACAGACAGGATATTCCACTGAGACCAAGGTCAGCAAGCACCACTTAAATTTCAATCTTTATTATCCCAAGACGCCAGCTGCTGTGGAACACAGATTACCTTGGGCTATCCTAGCAAAAAATTCAGGTGCATAGACTGCAACATGACCACTCTGATTCATAACCAAAGTTCTCCAAGTTATTTGTACATACTTTATAAAATAGTGAAACAATTTACATATTTTACAACCATTTTATTAGAGTTCTAAGAAACAAATATGTACAAATCCTTTATTATGAACTCATTACACACATAAAAAAAAAGGTATTCTATTTCACATACAAATTTTAATACACGTTCTCTCCTTACCATTTACACAACAAAAAGGGTGAAAAACGTCTTTAACTCTCAACGTACGTAACACATCATTCAGTATCAATCATATTTTAAACTTTTAATGAATCTTTTGTCTGTGCTTTGGATATGGCTACCATACATTTTGTCTCTGGAAATTTTCACCAGTCTGCACACATTTAATGTGCAAGTCTAACTTCAAACAGCATCAACTCATATAAGTTTAAACTGTAGCAAGAAACATACAAACAAAAGTTCTTACATACTAAGAACATAAAAACTATGCCAACTCAGGTTGTACTTTCATACAAATCCACAGTTTATATTTTACGAAGACACCAATCGAGTGTCAAAAACTGTTGTCTAATGTTGCACAAAAACTTTACCAACGAAAGCAAACAAAGGAGAAAAGTGGGCGGGAAGAAAAAGATACATTAAAAATAAGGTGCCAAAACTTTACAGCTTTCACAATATGGTTCTGGAAAAGACTACGTAGCGACACAGCATCCAAAGCCAACCAAGGAGGATGGATGCCTTTTGTTCCTTACAATTTTAAAAAATCAGGTTATTTGACTAAATAGACGTAAGAAACCAGGTACAAGAGATTAAGGTGCAATGGGTCTGATGAGATAGCATGCAGCCTAACGACAGTACATGCCTCTGAAAATAATTATCATGTTAAAAAGTCAATATGTAATATACAACTTAGACATTTGCTGTATTACCAGAAGATTAATAAAGAAAACTACACGCGAAGTCTCATAGTCAGAGAAAAATAAGTCGAAACTATTAAGCACTTCAAAGCCACCTTAATAACATACATGCCCCCATCAACAGTTACAATCCCACATGATAAGAGCACAATTTCTTGACAACTGACTCAGGAAAGCTGATGAATTAGAATGTAAGGTTGGTAAACTTATTTCTTGCAGGCATCTTCGACTTTCTCAATACACATTGTATTCACTGTTCAGATAATGAAATTTCAAAAGTCACAATTTAATGTAGCAGGTCATGGACAGCTGAAAACAACTTCATGATAGCGTGTTCAGCTAAGGAGTTCATTTTTCTCCACCATGAAACACTTTAAGGGTGCAGACCATAATGCTACTTGCCATGGCCATTGTTGCGTGCTTGCCCACAGTCATCAGCCGAAACGTTGTCAAACAGATCGTGCTCCCAGTGGGGTGAACTCGGCCTAGTAGTATACCCTGCAACCAGAGCCCAGTAATTTATTAGTGAATACTTATTTAAAAAATTTCATTTCCATGCCGAGCAATATTTGTAATTAACCCTTCCCACTTTTATTCAAACATTCCCCTAATCTGTGACATTTTTAATCTGGGCTCACTATGTAACTATTGTGGGAGAGCATGTTACAAAAATTAGTTACGCTAAATACTGCAAACGGTATCTTACGCCTCAGATGTTAGACACTAGAACATGGTAAAACCTGTCAGCATAACCTCAAGAGCGATGCTACTCTGTTTAATGGACATAATGAAATTAGTAGCCAGGAACAAATAAGACAAAACCTGTACTTTCACATTAAGTCCAAGTTTAAAACCGACTAACTCTGGTCAAAGAACCTCGAAGCTTCAAAGCCTGTAATACCAAAGTCTGCTATTGGAATTGACCCTGAAACAGTTTAATTCTTCATAACATACACAAATCAAGATCATGGAGTGCAGATCACGAGCTACATATAAACACACAAAATATGTTGAAAAACCGAGCTTCGCTATTTGAACATCAACGTTTTTCATCTGAAAATTTCTGTTCTTAGTTTAAGGTGTTCCTTTAGTAAAAGAAATTATCACTGAGGTCAGAAAATGAACTATATTTTCATCTCAGAAATAGGGCATCATGTGGATTCCTTTCACAATGGAAAGCACATTTATATTCTGGGGTGTAAATGCAATGCAAGACATAAAATCACTCATTATAGTTGGGGGGGGGCTGAATACCATCACCCTGAACAGTACCTGTTACATCCACAAGCAAACCTAGAATCACTAGTGTAACATTATATGTTCTATCACAACCCAGATTCAACAAGTTACTTGACTGTAATTTCAGGGGATATGCAATCTTTAAAGTATTTCTGAAATTAAACACAGCAGTAAGACCTTCAACCTAGCAGGAGCCCCAAAAATAACAAAGCTTTTATAAACACAAGTTCTATTGGTCACCTTATACAGAAATATATGGCCACACCCCACAAACTACAGTCCACGACTGTAATCTTGAGATTTGCAAGGAATGCAGTAAGTCCGGAGCGTTAAAGGCAGACGCTACCTTTCCTCCTTCACCCCGCAAGTCTCTAGATTACAGTCGCGGACTGTAGATGCTGATGTTGTCTATTATGTTAGTTGCAAAATGTCCAAAACCAATTTGAAATTGAATGATGTCTCAAAAATGCATAGTGCTTTGAAAAGAGCCTTATACAGCCCCATTCTTATGGAAGACTTTATTTCCATTACAAAACAGTGAAATGAGCCATTTGGAACAATAATCAACCCTCTCAAGAACCTCGACACATGATGATTCTAACAAAATGTGATAAATTATTAGATGATGAACAAAGCAAAATGCCTTATGTTTCTTGAAAACCAAGTTCAATTGACCATAAATTTGTCTTCTCCACAAAGTAAAAATCTATCAACAATAAAATTCAAACAAGTACTTTTTATTTTGCTTCTTATTCTCTGGTGACAGAAGAGAAGCAATTAAAAGCTGCTGGGTCTGAAATATTTATGGTTTATCTGGCAACATGACATCTCAATCTCTGTTTGAGGGAATGGTGGGGAGAGGAATATTTCAAGTAGAGAATTGATTGAAATGGAAGATCCATAAACGTGTATCTGTAAAAAAATAGGTCTATTTCAGCCAATTTTTTTAGAAAACTGTAAATTCTGAAACCACATGAGAGACTATAAGAATGATGTAAGAATATACAATCATGATAAATCCTGTTTTCATCACCCTGATGACGGAGGCAGCATGACCTCTGAAACGTCGGTAAACTTTGACCAGACTACACAGCACAACAGCCCAGAAGACAGAGATCTTCATGATAAATCCTGTTAAAATAATTATGGGGAGACGCAGAATGTCTAATCCATCAGCATTTATTTTCTTATATGTATCTGAGAAGCTTCAAGTTTTCCGTTATTCCATACCATACAATCCCCAAAGTAAACTACAAACACATACAAAAATATGGCAATCCTAGAGCACCAAAATCTAAAAAAGCACAGAATTCCAAATTCAGACAGCAAAATAAAAAACATGAATACATAAAATACTTCCCCAGCATTTGACTGCACAATCATTTAAAGCTCTTTTAAAAGCTAATAATATGGAAATAAGCTTATATATTACAAAGATACTAAACATTTTGCAATCTGTAGTTGGTACATTGCTGTTCGCTACAAATATTAAAACAAAAAGTGGCAGTTGTCTGATGAAAAGGAACTACAAACAATTGAGTGGAACATAACTACCTGGAGTAAGAACAAAACTTAATAAAACAAAATTGCTACAATGGATATTATTAACATGGTTCAGAGCTTACGTAGCCACGTGCAGACATTCCTAATTGACATGGACTAATAAGTCATATTTATAAACATTTCACAACAAAAAATTTTACTTTTTACAAAATTAAGTCAAATAAACATAAGACCTTACAAAATTCAACAGAATGTTTTGCTATTTGCTGCACTCCAATAAAAGCATATATTTTAAGACAACAAAACAATGAACATCAAGACTGCTACAAAATAATTTAACAATAAATCAAGAAGTGGTGAAATGAAATTCATATTCAAATAAAGCTGATCATAACTGTTCATATCTGAAAACAATATATGGCTCCCGTGAAAGATGTAAAAAGTTTATAATGAGTCATGTTCCACTCACTGTTTGAGACTGTCAATCTCATTCCTTCTCAAGAACTTCCCCCCCCCCCCCCCCTCCCCTCCCAGTTCACTGTTGGTGTTAAGTGATGTTGACGACAATCCAGAAGTTTGTAGTCATCATGCTCGGTAGTGTCGCTCACGAGGACCATGGTCCAGGTTGAAGTCAGGGGAAGACTTACGTGGTGCGTATCCTCGTCGACCACGACCCATAAAATTCCGTGTCGGTGCTCCACCTCTGAAAGGTCGTCCACGCATCGTACCACGACCGTGCGTCCCCGAGCCTCGCTGACCCATACCACGACTTCGTCCTCTCATAAATTCATCATCCCGGTTGTCATGCTGCTAACAATATATCTTATTACACATTCAGCATCTGGCTTTTTGACATACACATCTTACAGGTTCCCTGTATTAAACTACCATCATCCATGACAGAAAACAACATAGACTGGAAGTGATGTAAATGAAACTGCTAAAGCAATGGGTACTTCAAGGGTTCCTGTTTTAAAATTTTAAAGGATCAAAACAACTCGTCTTTAAATGAGGGAAAGCTTTAGATACATTTAAATAAGGTATTCACTGTACAATTTCAAAATAAAATGTATTAACTGAAACAGGAATAATTTTAGTATCCAGTGTTGTAAACAATAAAAGGTAAAAGTTGTCATGAGTCTCACTTCAAAATAGGCCCGTCCTTTGGGTACATGTTCAGGATTTAAATCCCAGGATTTGTAATGGAATCTATCGGATCGCTGATTGGAAAATTCTGGTGCTTCTTGATGGAATGTGCTTGGCACATCATCATGACGATTTGTTGGTCCTCCATGATGCATCATTCGTCCTCCTCCATCACTACGCATTTTACCATCTCCCATTGAGTGACCAAATCCATCCCCTGGTCCTAATAACAAAGGCAGACATACCATTACATTCTAAAGGAAAAAAATCAATAAAGACAATGCAACAGATTTACATTGACAAATATTTGGTAATGAGTACGAATTCATAACATTTCAATACTTTCAATTATTACTTACCCCTTCTTCTTTCAATGCCTGGTGGGGAGGGCTGAATTATGCCCCTGTGAGACCTTTC
>NW_019059565.1:59422-76469 GCF_000696155.1 Zootermopsis nevadensis
ATTATGCGGGCATGGTCTCTATCATCATGACGATCAGTCCTTTTTTCATTAATTCGCGTCCGGAGGTCACTGGACACCCTATTACATTTTAAAAATAAATTTTATCTGTTGCTATATACTTCCTCTTCTTTTCAAGTAATCAAATATACTCTTCTTGAGAGTATTCAAGAATAGGATACTCAATTTACTGCAGTAAATGCACATAAATCAATGAAATGGACAATAAATATCAACAAGGCTATAAACATATTTTGAAGTCTCCAGAAAGAAACAACAATTCAATGAATACATTCACAGCAGAGTATAAGTAATAAACAAACAAGTAGATTTCATACAATAAAAACAACAGCAGAGTACAAAACAGAAAATTACAATGAAACAAAAGAAAACCAATCCCAGGCTTTTCAAGGAAAATGTGGTAGTATGCTTCAGAATATACACTGGACACAACTGGCCAACCTACCTATCTATCTATTATCCATCTATCCATACATCCATCCTTACCTTGCACTGCGTCTGGAACCAAATTCAATAACACATGGCATCATCTACTACATGATCACAAACCATTAATAAAAAGTACTACTGGAAAGTGATGATGCAAATCAAAGATGAGCCAACACCTTAAGCAATGATTAGCAACAATAATATTATAGTAACATTCTACCTGAAAATCAGCATCTGATTTCAACAAAGACAATCTGTAGTTAAGGGACAAACATGCTGTTTCTCCACATGGTGATGAAAGCAATAAAGACAATTTTCTCTGCAATACAACATCTGCTAAATTCCTGTGGAAACGTCAGGGTCCAAGCTTTTGCACCTACAGGAATACCTTGGCCTTGGCTTTCACCTCATCACATTACAAGTGTTTTCTTTCAATGTGCTTCTTCAGAGGATTCTACTATAGCCAAATTCTTGGCATAGTTACAAAAACCCTTCAAGTTTCTGCTGTCTCAAGATGACAGTATCTCACCTATCTGAGTCACCCCTATAGTCTGTGCTCCTATCATAGTGGCGATTATCTCCCTGACCCGAGTACCGACTGTCATCGCGGCGACGTTGTTCCAGTTCATGCCGAAGATCTTCACTTCGCCTGTACATACATGCATAATCTTTAAAAATGCCAATCATAACGACACACTGCAAATCTCTACTCACAGTGTTAAATACCAAATCCAAAAGGAAGGAGGAAAAATAATTAAAGGTATAACAATAAATTTTATATATAAAAATTAAGAACACTTTATGGTGTGGGGGAAAAAATCACAAGACAACAAAGTTACTACACTTAACAAACACAAATGGACAATCTTCTTATGGAAACATAATCAGTGAATTTAATCGATGTGACTTTTCAGTTCCGAACAGATGGCTTAAAATCGGCTACAGCTGAAATGTCAATAGTGAGATACGATGTCATCCTAATTCCTTGTACAAATACAGACATAAGCACTACAAAATATCCAAAATGCCAAGCCACATACAGATTCTTACCTGTCAAAGCGATCCTCCCGACTCCTATCCCTATGCTCAAAGTCAGGGGCTGGTCCATGACCACGATCATAATCTCGTGAGGAGTGCGGGTAGTCACGTGGTGGTTCCCACTCTCCACTAGGGTAATAACTATCATGTGATCGTGGTGGAGCATTTGCATAACGAACCAGGGACTCAAATCGAGAATTTCCTGTAATACCGGAATAATTTCTATCTTCACTAGGGTACATCACTGCAAGAGATCATACAGGTTTAGCTTCAAACTAAATACCTTCTAAAATCAATGCGATTAATACAACTGAAGATATCAAGGATACAGTTAGATCTGCAGTTCAAATAAATATCAGTTCCACTATCAATAACTGTTACACATGCACCAGTTCTAAATATTAATTTGAACACACAGCACACATTGAAATGAGATAAAAATTTAATATTATTTTCATTCCTGTAACACAGTAAGCCAGTCTTCAAAATAACACATCAAGTTAGGGCAAATAAAGGACACACATATGAAGTGACAGACGAAGACAGTAATAATGTTCCTCCAGTCTGCATCTCGTAAATACCTTGAGACTGTATTGGAGCTGCTTCGTCCACAATGGCTACCACTCTATGGTGCTCATCAATAGGACCACTACCTGCCCTAGCAGATGCCTGTACAATCTCTTCACGGGCAAATATTGGATGTGACCCCTCTCCTAATAATGTATTAAAATACACGTTAGGTTGGGAAAACAAGATTCTCAACCAAAATTGCTGTAACAACAGCTACGCCAGTAACAGGTGTCACCTACTACCATTAAGCCTCAAAACATTTTTGAAATAAGTGTCTTTATTCAATATAAAGTCAGTTAAAATTAGACTTATTCCCATATGAACCCAAAAAGTAACTGTAAATTAAGCAATATCTTCCTTCCTTCTTGTAAGAGTTCAAATCAAGTGCATCTAACAAAAAAATTACTGTACTTGCAATACTTAAACACAAAAAAGTGGTGATGTAGTGACAGCAGTATATACACAGATTATTCTCCCAAAACTGCAAACTGATTCAAATATATTTCAAAACTGCCATATGAAATTATCAAATTACATCAAAAAATAAAGATGCAGCTTCTTGATGCTTAGAAGTATGTCATTATTCAGTGAGTGGAAGTTACAGTTTTTCATCAAAACATACAGAATCACAGGTTCATGAAAACCCTCCTACAACAGCTTCTAGTGAAGACTACTTACAGGATGGAGAGTCAGTGTTGTATATTTCTGCAGGCATTTTGTTTGAAACTTCTTATAGTTAATACATGTAAAACATTTTTAAATGCTTCCCCCAGTGAAAGTAGAGGTATTTACTGAAAGTCAGATCCAGAACAATTAATATTTGCCACTTGTCTAGTCACCATGAAATGCATTAAATCTCAGATTGCATGGCATGACTACGGTGTATTTTCTGAAAGCTTCATCAACCTCTTGCATTCTTAATATTCAAAAGCAGTCATATAAGTAAAATGAAAGATATATTTAAGGGAAAGATAACACTTTTATATTAGAATCAAATTAACAGAAATTTACACACTTTAGCACACAAAATGTGAATAAGAAATGGCAAATAATCACTGCACCAACTTGAGTAAATCACATTTGAGTAGAAATAATATCAGCTACCCCGACTAATGTTTTTGTGGTTTTCCTCAATCCCTCTCCGCAAATACTGAGAGAGTACCTTCAATTAGGCCATGACCACTTCTTTCCCAATTCATTATTCACTATCATCCTCTCATTCAATGCTATATAGACTGAGATACAGGAAGCATTGTTAAATAAACTATAAACAAATATCTATAAAGAATAACATTATGGCAGGAAAAAAGTATTTGGAAGAAACAGAGAAGCCACAAACAACCTGAGAAATGGAAACACCCAGAACATGAAAATTATGATCATCTTATAGCGGGAAAGATTCACGACAAAACAAAGTACCTCAATGGTGCATTATTAACATGAGACAGAGGTATTGTCCTGCATTTGTTCATAATAGTTTCATGAAAGAGTATATGTTTTAGCAGGATGTTGTCTCTAAACAATTACATTTTTATTAAGTTTCAAACAAAAGCATGAAAAAATATCCATCCAGTAACTGAAGAGTTCAGTCTGTCAGGTGTTCTGCCTGACTGATTTGAAGACAATACTAAAATGAAACATCAGAAACATTTTATTATCCCTTTAAAATCAGTGGTAATTATATGTACCATTTTCCTTAACATTTCCTACTGCCTTAGTTTGACTAGAGTGTACTTATGGGTTTCATACAATTTTCAGAATAAACAGTGATTATTTTCTTAAAAAGCATCAAGAAAAGTACAAACTGAATTCCTAAATACTATTTAAATGAGCTTCAGTTTCAAAGGGTTGGCTAGATTTTATGTTACTAGCTAATTCCCAACATGTTATAATCCTTACAGACCATTCTCAGGACCCCTTTTAACCAAAAACCTTCTTAATAAAATGTATCTGATGGTTCATCTACTATTGAAGTTTATTAAGTGACACAACCGTATGGAATATGAATCAAAGTTCAACATCTAAATTCTCCAACTGTCTGTGTAACCATGGTAGTAAACAAGGATATAAGGTTTTAGCACGCTACACAACCAATGCTAAAATCTGGTGAACCAGCTGTGATTCCTATTTCTTTGAAATGTTTTATGACACCACAAATGCCAATAACAAAAACAACTGCTACCTTACCTTGTTCCAGAAAATAAAGATATGATCATTAATGGAACTGAGTGTTGTTTGGTATTAGGAACTATACATAAATTATGCAACTCACAAGAATTCCTGAAACCCAAGTTAATATTTAATTAACATTAGAACAAGATAATAACAGATTAACAAGGGATATCAATTGTGTGGCTGCTGTAAGATCACAAAAACTGTCAGAGGCACAACGCAAAGAAATACAAAATAATTTTTAGCTTAACAAAACAAGGCTATGTAATTACATTTACTGCTCCACGTCAAAATGCCACATGTATGAGACACACACACTAAAACCAGCATTCATGTATGACAGCTATGAGAAAAGATGTCCTACATGAAAAGCAGAAGATTGTGGTACACTTCAGGATGTTACAGTTTCACATTGAAGAGTTGTGTCAGGAGGAACAACCGACTCTTCTGAAGAAGAGGTGCAACCATTCTCAGAAATTAAGTTATGAAGACACAGCATTCAGTAAATTCTTTGCATTAACAATGAAAACAAATCAAAAGATTCCCCCCACCCTGCATTGATTCTGGTGCCTCAGTTCCACTTCTTTTAATTCATCTCTGCCTATTTATGAAATGTAAGAATATTCACAATAAATGCAACATAGTATACCAGAAATCAACTTGTTACACACTTCATGTTCAAACGGACTCAGGATACTGATTAAATGAAAGAAATTACAACATACAGAAGGCATACTGTTTCATTTACTTGAAAAGGAAACTTGTAGATATGCAGACGATACATAATGACAGAGCAGAGAATAATATACGATTTTAGTCATACAATGAAGAGGTATATAACAGAGATGAAGAATACCAGATGAAGGAAAAATTATTTTGATGAAATATGGCACTGACACATGTGCAAAGACAAAAGAAAGTTAAGTAGACTGCCAGGAAACTGTCCCCCAGCCCCAGAGAAAGTATGTGGTCCCACAAGATACTGTTTTACTTAACTGTCTTCTAGGATAATGTGGCATGTTATTCTGATAAGACATGCAGTTCTAAGTTTAACTATTCAGTGAAAAGAAAATGGAACTGCTATAATACTGTATCAAGAACTGCACACAAATCTGCCCATGTGCACATGTACTATTAAACAGTTTTATGTAGCTACAGCAAAAACTAAAAATGTAAATCCTGTGCAATATATCCCCAAGTTACTGTGTGCGCACGTGACATTTGCAGGCATGCTGGTCTGTAGTAGTAAAAATCCTTACACTACTCATTATCCTAGCAAAGAGTTGGCCCAATGGCAAGGTTACTAAGACCACCACACAGAACAGTTGTTGGACTAGAATTACAGATTTGTATTACACAAATAATTCTTAGCAAGATTCAGACACAACTGGACTACCAATGGTACAGCTGTAGTACCACACACACACACACAAAATAAAGGAGTGGATATACTCTGTTATGTGGTACACATTTCATATTCTTGCCTTAAGAAATAAGAGCTGTAAATCTGTGAAGTTGCCAAACAAATTTATAAGTACTTTATGTACATACATATGGAGGACAGGAGGAGTGCCCTAGATTAGTATGCAGTTAATGTACTTGTACCCCCCTCCCCACACAAAAGAAAGAAAATAAAGGGTTACTAAACAAGTTATTTAACAAAAACACAAATTAGCTTTGACTCTTAAAAACTGTACAAACAAATTATCTGCATCTGCACTGCTAAACTTCAGAACCAGACTTCTCTGTTATATAAGTTTTCAAAGTCCTTATTGGGAAAACAGACAGAACACGAAGGAATTTTATATTTATGGACATAATGCACACAAACACTTTCTTCTGTAGTGTCGCCTCTCTTTCAACAATCTGCCCCATTCACCTGGAAAGACCACTAAACAAAATGAATTTCATGTGCAGAAGAAATAATCATACAGTGTCTGGATATTTCAAATAAGGTCATACAAGCTGGACATTTTATTAGCTGATGATGAATTTTAATGAATAACTCAATGCCTGTAACTTATGGTCCTAACTTAGGTACTAAACAGATGTGCAAGAATTTCTTTGAAGTTCAAGATGAGTCTCACAGCACCCAGCTCTGTGTCTTACAGTTAAGACCAACACTTTTCAACATTCTTCCACGTCCTTGATCTCCAACTATGAATATTTCACATGACAATTCAACATTCATCATACTACTCCTGATCAAATCAATCACTACATATTATTCAATTGTGCTTCTGACATTTTTGTGATTAAACACAGCAGTTACAATATTGCTACATGTCTGGGTTCTGAAATGTCTCCTTGATAATTGTAGTTCTCCAATACCAAACAAAAGAACACATGGAAAGCACCAGAATTCATACCTGTCTGAAACACCTACCTGAATACCTCCAGCTACTTATTATAATTTTGAACACTGCACAATTGTAAGTAATCACATAAAATACTGATGTAGGATTGAAACTTTCTCCAGAAATAAACACCAACTGCAGTGTAACACACAGCTATAATGTCACACCATCACACCACAATATAAAAACATGTTTTGAGTATCTTCAGAACAAAACTCAACATCAAATCCATTTTAACTGTCATACATTCATGTAAAAATGGCTTTACTTCATTGGGAAAGAAAAACAAACCCAGACTTCCTCCATCTTCCAACAGCTTTACATTCAGATGGTGTCACAATACGTACCATTTACAAGAAAACTGTTTCTGGTAACGTACAACTCTGTAGACTACTGTCCATTCTTAGTTTTAATTAAGTTTTTCTTCTGTTTCAAGGAACATAATATCCTTTATTTCAGCATTCAGATCCATAAAGACACTCTTATTCCATTTTGTTGACCCCTTACATACCTGTAACTTCTTCCTTATTAGATTAAAACTGACTGGCTTGATCTGTTGGTAAGGTCACAATGAAGTCAGTACAAATAATTTCATGATGGAAACATCTTTATATAATGCTATACTTGTTCCATTAATGTATATCAAAACCACATATTAACATTCGGTACAAAAAACCAGTTTTACTTTTCTTCAAGATGCTTAATTTCACAGGAAGTCCCATGCTGTCTACTAGTTTCCTTAAACATTTTTATGTACAGCAGTCACACCTTGTTCCATGCACTTGACAACTCTTGAATAATAAGGGCAGGGCCTTGAAAGGAAGTTAAAATCTGAAGATTATACTGGTCAGTTCCAACAATAGCAATGTAATGAGCTGACATACTTTGTTTGGAGATGTGGGTTTTGAATACTGCCAGTACAAGCACAGATGGACCACTATTTCAATTAAATTATGTTCCAGGAGGTTAAAACTGACAGGCTGTGCAAGACTGAAGACAATCAGTGTTCCAATGAAATACAGTAGCCTTATTTTCTTTACAGAAAAATGCAAAGTTAATCACAAATCAGTGATATAATTATAAATATCTTTATAACTTGCAATATTCTGCAAAACACAATCTTCAATATCATTAGATGTGTTGGAAAGAACACAATCTGCAACCCAGTTTAGGGGAATACAAATGCTTGACTGTTTTCATGCTTCGAAGAGAGGTGAGATCTCCAAATTATTTGTTGCAATCCATTACCTGCTGATGTAACTAAGCGAATAATTGGTCTGAAATTTAAGTGAAAACATATGTGTCTTCATGGTGCTATTTCTTGTACGCTACTTAATGTTAATAATCTTCAAGTCCCTTCATTCACCAAATGACTTTCCTAGGTCGCTGTTCCTATGAGGCTGATAAAAGAATGAAAATGTGTGGATGTCTTCATGGTGCTATTTCTTATATATTGCTTCATGTTACTAAACTCCAAGTTTCTTCATCCACTGACTCACTCCAATAGGTCACTGTTGTAACAATGTTGGCAAAACATAAATGAAAACATTTGAATGTCTTCATGGTGCTACTTCTTATATGTTACTTCATATAACTAAACTTCAGGTTACTGCATTCATGACTGACTCTTGGTCACTCTTAAGACGATGCCAATAAAATACTTAAAATACATATCTTTATGGTGCTATTTCTTACATATTGCTTCAAGTTCCTTCATTCAAGGTCAGGTCACAGCTACAATGATGCAGATATGGCATTTCTAAAAATACATGTCTTCATGTTGCTCTTCTTATATACTTCTTCAAAACTGCAAGTTTCTTTATTCCACAAAAAATAATATACAGAAAACTGTATATTACAATTCTGCCAAGACACATGAACCTAATTTGTTCACTATTACTCTACAAAGAACCCTTTATACCATTACAATAGTTTTACTTTTTGTGAAAAGGATCTGTGATGATTCCAGAATTAAGTGCAAGGCCATAATCATTCATGGTTTTTCCTTTCATCCACTGCCATGCAAGACAAAATATGCTATTAATCCCAAAGGAGCAGCAATTCTTCTGGAAGCACAAAATCCTTTTGCTTAGCTTTAGGATCAGCTATTTACAAACCAGTCTACTACAATTATGACTGAGCACGTAACCACTCAGTTAAGTTAGAAAACTGTGATCTAAACCAGATACTGCCCTTTTTATTTTTGTAAAACCTTCTTCAAATGCTAATTAATAATCTTCAAATAAGCTCTTTCAATATTCAGTTACTTAGTTTTTCACTTCATGATCTTGCAACACTGTCCTTTTACATACTTTAGAACTCCTGCAAAAATGTAACATTATTTGCATGCTAGTGCACAATGATTTTATTAATTTTTTATGCACTTTTCCAGAGGCCCACATATATAATCCACATTACTCTTTTCCAGAAGGCACTGTATTTATATAAAAATCTTTTATAAATTTGCCTCCACTTTCACTTTTTGATTCTTCCCGACACTATTTGGACATTGATAATGCTGAAGCCTTAATGTGTATAATCACAATCTTGTGCTTTCCACATTACAGTTCACAATCAATCACTGAAGCTTTAAAAATGCTGCCAATAAACATTACAATACAAACATATTGTAACATTTCAATGCTTGAATCCTTATTCCTGTAGGAAGTTACAATAATTAATTCCTAATTAAATCAATCCAATCTCCATTATGTTCTCAAGCTGATTGCAGTAATATAAATTCCATGGATGTAGTGGCACATTTTGTGATTCAAATACACATTTTAACTACTCCTCTTCCAGTTCTTCTAATAAAATAAATCCCTTCATAATTACCACAATGGAAACTAAGGTGGCAAAGCTCCATTTTTTGTTTTTACCACTTAATTTAATACATAATGAATCACATTCTCCTTGTTGTCACTACGGCATATCTTGATTTCCATGTAAATATTTCAAACAAGACACAAGCAGTTTTAAAAACAATATCAATTCATTATAACAGCTTGAAAAAGTCAGTACATTTTTTTGTCATAATGCTCTTCTTTTCCAAACTGAGACCACTGCTGTATCCTTTCCATTTGCTTATGTAACACTGCATTATTCGTTAATCACAGATGGGATAAATTTTATTTTTGTGTAGTGTTGGCAGTGTGCTGTTGTAAAAGTAAACTTTCAAAGTTCAAGTAAGTCCATACAGTATCTCAACAGTTTTACAGAAATGTTTCTGCGTCCAAAGCAGCAGGTCCTTCCTTGAATGAATATTCTGTTGACCCACTTAAGAGTAAATTTCTCACCTTGCAGCTTGTTGTATCCAGGGCAGCACCAATGTAATAAATATAAAATAAAATAGTTTCAAATCTATCTTTTGTGCCTTTATAGCAGCATCTGCCCAGGAAATAATTGTAATTTTTTCTTTGAAACTTAGAGACAAAGGTCTAGTTACATGCCAATGCTTGATTTAAAATACATCAATAAACATATATTTCAGCTGCTATTCTATCACACATTAACACAGATGTTTTCAGTAATAACATTATGGATCTTTTATAGAAGACGTATTTGCTTCACAGCAGTATGTGGTCACTATGATCATAAGAAATTCAGAATATACATCTTAGAACCAGGAGGAGAGTGAAAGTATAACTGTATAGATAACTTCACTGTTAGCAACCATCACACCCACAATGGACTTCTATCAGAGTCTTCTGCAAGAACCTGGCAATACAAAATGCATTAGCACGCAACTTGAAACCTGTATTGCAAGACTGTCTCTCAGCAGAACATAAAACAATCCTAGCAAATGCTGCTGTTGGCATGCCCTGGCTGCCAGAACTGTAACTTGTCATGAAGGTACCAACTTTTATTGATGCTGTGGAGGTTATTATTTGTTACGCGTTCCCAAGATGTCTTCCTTCCACTGGAGGCTGAATGTGTGACATCAGATTCATAGCGACCATGGGAAGCATGAGCATCTCGGATCACGTGGGTGTATTCACGTTCATCTGCTGTCATTTCTGCGGGAAGACAGGACCACATTACACCAAGCAGGCTCTTCTGTACACCACAAAGGAGGGGGGAAACACAATCTTCTGCTGCTGGTATACCGCTTGCAGGTGTAGGATTCCAACCGATAAAACCTCATATATGACAAATTGGTGTAGGATTCCGACTGATAAAACCTCTGACAAATTATCTTATAATACTGCACACTGCCAACAAGTTTTTCTCTGGAAATAGTTAGGTGTATCAATGCCATCATTCCAAGACTTTATCGTCTCACAAAAAATAGGAATAACCATAATTAAGATTTAAAAACTCTTGTTCAGTATTTGAACTTCCTACAAGTGAAAGCTTGTACATGGTGACCAGATGCAATTTAAAATCCCATCCTTGAAAATTCTTTTATTTAAGGAAATACTGCACTTCCAGTTTGCATTTTCTAAACAAAGTTTCTCCTTCTCAGCATAAGCATGACTTCTTCATTTCTTTAAATCTTGCAACCAGATGGACATGTACTTATAAAGTCAGAAACTGTCATGCCATTAAAGCACATCCTCTTTATAGGTCACGCTTCTGTTTTCTTACCATTCCTTTTAAAACATTGCACTTCTTTAAGTATACACATAATTTGCCAAAAACATTATACTGGTGATATTCAAGCACAAATGCTCAACCATTTCAATTTAATGAAGAGCTTTGTAATCTGTAGTTCTAGAGTTTTCTCAATTAAAATACCATAAAATGAATTCCTTCATACACTGATCCAGATACATTTTTAACAGTGCACACTCTTCAGCTGATGTAGATATAAAACAAGGCAGCCACATCAACAACTAAAACACAATAAAGACAAACAGATTTTTCTGTTCACCTAAGGTCTTATCCACACATGTATAAACCTTTAAGTTACATAATGTTGATGAAGTTCCTTAAATGAGCTTTAATTGAGGTTACTAATTTCACCGATTTCCATCAGAACTTTTTCTGGAAACAGGCATATGGTCTCAAAAGCAGTGACTTTTATTCATCCTTTTAATAGCATGATCATTTGGAAGGTTTCTTGAAATTCATGTCCCGCACATTAATTTGAATTTGAATTCTGGTAGAATGGTGATGAAGTAGAATGGGCCCAAACAATACTGTTGATGGCCAAAAACCTCAGAATCAGTTACCTTTCTTCTCCATTTCTGTTACAACTGATACACTACATCTGATGTTTACAGAGTTCCACTGAAAAGTATGGCGTAAGCTGTCTTTCTAGAACCTACAAACTCTTCATGGAAAGATGTATCTCCAAAATATGAACTTAATTCTTTTTGTAGACATAAAATCAATTTATTTGCATAATGAAGACATATATTTGTACCAAGTGAGTACATCCAATTCTTCACTGATAGAACTTCCTTCCTCTTGAGAAATGCAACTGAAATGTAGAAGTATTATGATTCAGGTGTTCAGTGGGCATAAAATCTGATCCTGTAGGAGTTAGTGGAGACCACAGAAGCACCCATGAGATGATCTTCAATAACTCTTTGGAAATTTAACGATGCTTCATTCCAAAATGTATTTTGTTGATGCACACCCAGGCAATACTTAAATAAAACACTTCTTCCACATTCTTTTAATTTGGATGTTCCAATCCTAAGACTGTCTACAGCAGCTATTAAAAAAATAACATGGGTAAATATTTCACCACATTCTGAAACTGCCCTCTTAAAACTATACATTTATATATGTCACATTAATTATGAAACAGAAAATGCTATAAAATATCAGAATACTTTGGATTCACTTTTAGGATGCGTCATTCGTTACTTTGCTGACAGTCCTGTTGTACAAAGACATACCACATTAAATTGTAGGTATCATGTTGGGCCACTCTCCTGTGATCCAAGACAAATCTTAGATTGGGGCTCATCCATGGATCTGCCATCATTAGCAAATTCAATCAACCTAAGAAAAAAATGATTGCCTTAAACAGAAGCTTCTTCCTTCATGGGAGTAACTGTCACAATGGAACATGCCCACTTACTATACACATATAACCTATGTACAATGGTTTCATTAACCATTTTCCAACTGGGAGTACTGAAGGAAAATTAAAATGCTAAATATATGTTTACTTACCTTACCTTTACATGCAAAAACAAAAAACTAATGGGGGGGGGGGAAGAGGGGTTATTGGGCATATTCAACGTTCTCCCCTCGTCTGGAATTATGCACAATTTATCACCCATTAATCCCATTCCTATCACAGTAATCCTTTTCACAAAAATAAAAGGATGAAATGGTAAAGAGCATATAAAGTAAGTGATCAGAGAATCACTTAGAGTGATTTCTATGTTGAAACATTCTTGCAGTTCATTTACTTGTATACAGTCAATACACTGTATTATCTTTGGGCTAACTACACAACAGACGTATACAGTCCTGTGCCACAGCCCGTATTCCAGTGCTTTCCAAAAACACACTTACTTCCCCAGAGTCATATGTAAGCCTTTCGTATCCACTAATATTTCCAATTAAAATTTCAAAATATGAATTCTCCTTGCCATATACTCACTCATAAGACACAAGATATTGCAGAATAGATTTTTTACAAACTCATTCTATCAATGAATGACGATGACGTAAGTCGTACCTCCAGTCCACAATTAAGTATCTTTATATCATCAATAACACTTTAATATGGAAAAAATAAACTGGCTTCATTTATCATGTTTCTGACAGTTGTATGAATGTCGTGTTAGAAAATAAAGCCATAATTAGACTTGACTTCAAAGAAGTTTCCATATAAGTGCATTATGTACCAATTCCGACCAAAACACACTAATCCTGCAGTTTGACTATAAAATTCACCACATATGGTATAAGCAAACTTCCTCTTGGAAATTCAGCTGCATAGAAACTACTTATTTCATGTCTGCACATATGAGTTTCAATCCAATTTCTGTGCATAAACACTCAATGAGTTTCTTTAATATAATTAAACACTCATAATAAAGTAAACAAAAACCCTCTCTAAACTGATAACAACCAAGATGTTATTACTGATGTTCTCATGTCTTGCTTCTTGTTTTAAATACTGTTGGCCACCTTGCATCTTTCGTTATAAAGATGAGATCTCATGGACATTGAATCACATGCCATAATATTTAATGTGAACTGCTTCTTGACATAGTCCCATTTATTATCTTAAAATAACATATGATGACCACACAAAACACTCCAAAATGTTTTGCATTAAAAAAGAACAACTTTAGTCTGCTCTCAAATTCAGCTTGTAAATTTGCATCATGCTCACTATAATTTTCTTCATTATGATAGTTTATGCAATGTAATTCTTCTTAGGCTATTATTATGCTTTAAAGGCAGAATCAATTTGAACTTGTCCAAGACTGCAATCAGCAGTATGTCTCAAAGGCTAACATCTGCATATTTTAAATATACCTTATTTAATAAATATACATGGATATGTAAACTTTCAAGAAATTCCTTGTAAGAATTATTTAATATTCACTCAGCAATTTCAACACATTGATTTCTTACTGATGTCAGTTTAAATATGTGCAATGTCTCCTTTAATTTTCAGCCATAATTAGTCAGGCAATGCTGAAAATCATTTTCATTATCAGCTGATTCTTAGCATATATACTGTGACAATTTGAAATTTTAATATCACAGACATCTTTTTCACCTTTGTAGTATGGTGTTTCATCTTCAGTGGCTGGGTTGGAGAAAAACATATGTTTTAGTACATCACTTTCTGAAACAGAATTGCTGAAATTGCACTGCTCAAGTGATGTGGATTGCAAAAGTTCTCTATTAGTATTGATATTTTGTTACAATACACAAAAGTAAACTTTTTAATTCATATATTTCAGTGCCTCTTACTTCTTAAAGAAACTACTGTTGCAATCCAGTCAAATGAAAAATGCAAAGGTTTGTTGATTTCAATAAAGCATGTACAGTATATGAAACAGGTGTCAAAACATCAATGCAATACTATACACATAATGGCTGGATTTGCATATGTATAAACTGGGACATTTTTGTCTCTTTAACTACCAGAAGAAGAGAAAAAAGCAACCAAATTCTGTAAAATATGGTTTAACCTTCCTTTAACTAGATGAATAATATTTTGACTTGTTCCCCATTCTTCATATCTATACTGATCTTGCAATATAAACAAACCAGCATTCAAGACCAAGCATTTATCTATAATGCTTTGTTTCTATGTATACTGAAAAGTAATGAATTACTAAATAATGATGTTCCTTTCCAAGACTTTGACATATATTTAAACCAGTAATTTAAAAAAAATTAATAACATAAACTTTCAAAAATGTCAAAACAGAATGCATGAGAAAAGTAGTATTTACAGTTTGAAAGAAAGCTAAAATCACTTGATTGATAACCTCTCTGCCAGTGGAACCTGAAAATTCATCACCACTAATAGCAAAGTCTGTCGTTGGATGCAGTCCTGCATTTACAACTATTTCCCCTGCTTTAATCTCAATACCTTTCTTCCACCTCCTCAATAAATTCTGAAGTTATCATTTTTAAGTGGTTTCAAAATTCAAAATTCTATCTACTCCATTCCATCTACATACCCAGCCCACTGAAGCCTCCTAGATTCCATTATCTCAACAACACAATGAGACATACAGTAGTCACCAGATGTCTTGTGAGCTGTCAGCATGGGGCAAGTGACAAAGAGGGGAACATCCTCAGTGCAAAATCTCTTCCATCACCCCCATCCTTCTATTTGCACATGGTACCAAGATTAATTTCAAGAGCAGCAGTAATAATGGAGAGTGAAGTGTGCCAAGGAATATACAAAAGATATTTATAATGAGGGAAGAGAAATAATCAGAACAGTCCATACACAATAGTCAGTGTTTCTGAGATAGCTACCGTGGCACCAAGCTGCTCCAAATCTTACCTGACCATGCTGAATCCAGTAGAGACCAGAATTGGGAACACAGCTTGTAAGACTTCTGGTGATTACTATATATAACCGATCAAAACCCATGTCTGCCCACTCACATCATCCCTCTTAGAATAAATTTTTTGAGAATTTAGTTTCCAAACCCTTGTTATGTGTCTCTTTTCCTCTGATAACACATTATGAATTAAAATAATAGTAAAAAATTAGTATTCCAGTCTTTGTACTTCCATATTGTGTCATACACTTCAATGATACCATATCAAAATTCAAAGTGCAAAAAGCCATCATCAAACAACTACAAACAAGTTCACAAATTTCAAGCAAGACTATAAAATGAATCAGCTAAAGATCCATACCATTAATACTGATTCTCTTGGCAATAGGAGTAAAATGGTACAGTATCAAATATCTAAGTGAAGTGCCCATCTTTCATGAGCAAATTAATTCCATTAGAACTTAATATCGTCTTCCTCAACAGCAAGCTACACAAAATGACAAGTTTAGTGACATACCTGGCCGGCGTACCAATACAACATCTTCAGGGTTGACAATATTGCGTTCAATAGGAACCATGTCAACTGGAAGATTTCGCCGGATATCCACTGTAATCTTCTTCAGTTCACTGACATCAAAGCCTGAACCTTCTGGGCCTCGGAAAACAGGATGATCAGACTGTTCCTTTTTGTAGGATCCTGGTCCACTTGATCCATGAAATCTAAGATTGTGAGGCATTCATATTGGAAGTGCAGTCAATGGTATCAAACTCAACTACACACCACTCATATAAGTGTGTAAATGAAGGAAAAATAATCAAGATAAAATGCCTGGAGATGCTCAATATTTGATTCATTTTTAAAATATTGCTGAGGAGAATTCTGGGCCTAGGAGAGATGAGGTGACCAGAAGAGAATCAAATAAAGAGACCATGAAACATTTATGGCTTTGAAATCTTCAAGAGCAACCACTTTCTTTTGAAAGATTCCGCTTAACTGGGCCATTGTTTATTTTTAACTCTTTACACGTAACTTTGCATAATTGGGGTAGCCACTTAATTTGGCCAACATTTTCTAGTCCTGATGTGTCCTAATTAACCGGAATCCACTGTGTGTGTGTGTGGAATAATAATATTAAAATGTATCTTAGAAAAAAGTTTGTGAAGCTATGAAATAAATTAACTAACAACTAGCAGCCTCTTGCTAACAATAATTACAGTAAGCTCGATCTGTGGTTATCTGAGTTAAAGCACTGCATGGTCATGAAAGTGGCTATCACCTATCATACTACAAACTGTCATAAATGAAAAGACCAAAATATAAATTTTCACAGCTGTAAAAACCTCAAATCTCACAAATAGAGCCACAGTATGTGTTATAATGCTATGCCTTGTATTTCTGAAATGTATTCAATAATATTTCTGAAATTCATAACAAGGCTAACATGATCAGACTCACAGCTGGAAACTGCTGATGTAGTCTTCTTATTAAATGCACACAACTGGAGAATATTGGGG
>NW_019059565.1:80311-116930 GCF_000696155.1 Zootermopsis nevadensis
CTACGTAACATTATACAAATTCTGATACACAAAAGATTGAATTACATATATTATATCAATATATTAGTTTTTATGTGTCTAAAATGGAAGCAACATTTTATTTCACAAAATTACAGTGATGCAGGAAAGATGTATGATAGTATAAAATTTAAAAAATTTCGATTGTGGTCATGGCTGATTTCGTAGATAACTTGCAATTTCCATAAAATAATTTATCTATACCATATGTATATATACATATACACACACATACTATTGTGAATTGTAAAGATTATTGACACCGTCTTGAATAATGAATGTCTTGAAATTGCAGTAATAATTAAAATCTTGCGAAATGCTTAACCATTATTTGGGGTTATGTTGGTAATTGAAAGGTCAGTAACAAATGGTCCCTGAGATGCCCTAACAAGGGCTGTTTCCTTTATCCTCTTTAGTATGTTGAAGGAACAAACATAATTGAGATTTTTGCAATTAAATCTTTGTGGTGTGTAAACAATGTTTACTATACCTACATCTAGGTATGAAAAAAATCAAATTGTGTAATTTGGTTAAAGCAGGGGTTTTCAACTCATGGCCTGCATACATTTTCATAGTAGTGCCCAACATGTGTGAAAAGTAGTCACCTGCTACAACTGAACTTAAACATTATTTGTCAAATGTCAATCATGATTTTGTTACAGAAAATTACTATGTAAAATGTGAACCTGTTTGCAATAGTAACTTTGCAACATTATTAATAAATTGCCATCATTTATAACTTTGTGGTTCACAAGTCAAAAGCAAGGGTGAATGTGACCCTTGGCCTGAGAAAGTTTGAGAACTCTAGTTTAATGCATGTCTTCACACACATAAGACCAAAAATCAGAATTTAGTAAAATCAATATTATTTTTATATATTTTGGTTTATCTAAAATTATATTCAATGTGAATAAATGATACACTTTTCAAAATATTTTTAACAAAATTTTTCTTGCAAAACTTCTCAGCCCACTTCGACTTCATACCATATACCCTCAAAAATTAAAAACAATGCCTACTTCTGATCTTCTGCCAGCAAGTCTGAAGAACAAATATTGGTATACAAACAGACAAATCTAAAATGTTGCCCCAAATGGGCATACCAGATGAGGAATATGAAGGCTCTGTCAAAGGCCATTAATCCGTAACATTTGAATAGTTACCCAATGATATGAACGTTTGCTCAAAGAAGCACATCAGTCCTCAGCTTTTAGGACCTCTAAGAACTGTTCTCATTCTAAAATAATTTTTGGGAATAAAAACATGGACAGTTATAAAGTATGTATTTAGCTGACAAGCAAATGATAATGGTTGAAGATCTGAGGTTCTCACAACAGTAAATAGGTTAACTGTGGTCTTGTGATGCTGTGTGCATTTGTATGCAGATACCAACATTTCAGAGGAATGCACGGTCTTCACGTTTAGAGCTGAAGATGGATGCAGGATATTCTTCTGAAACACTGATATCTACCTACAAGTCTACAGCAGTACAATCCAGATGACCAAAACTGGAATGGTCTTGTAGGCAGTTACCAAGTCTCAGAGGAACAACAATTATCAGAGCTGCCTATTCAAAGATATCTTAAAGATAAACGTTTAGTAAATTCTGGGAAAGAAACTGACACCTACTACTTCCACCTGACCACATGTTCATAGGAACATTTTTTCTTATTTCTGATCCAGGAACACGCACACAAAGTTTGTAAACATACTTTTGACTCAACCTGTATACTAATGGAGAACTTTGAAAAATTTAAAGCCAAAGGGTTATCAAATATAACATTGAATTCCTACGTCATTACTAAGTTGAAGCACATAAACTCTCAAATACCAAAACATGTTTCATACAAGAACCTGTTAATATGCATAGGTCTCCATACCAAAGCCACACCACCAACTGCAATAATGTCAGATACCATGAAAAATAAAAATGTACACTGTGGAGGAACCTCCTGTCTTCTAAACACTAATAATGTATGTTCCTATACATGGTGCTAGACCCACAATGCAATGAGCTGACCTAAAATCGGGCAATTACTTAATGACGGAATCCAAAACTGTATTTAGGCCTTCATATAAAGTGGTAATCATTATCGTTCAAGAAAATCATTTTTCTTTAAATTTTACTTGTAATAAGGGCACTGCCAAATGCAATCAAAATCCATTTCTCCAGAAGTAATAAATTATTATAATTGGACAGACACACAGACATGCCAAACATGTATCACACATAGCTGAGAAATGCATTAAAATAACATTCAATGTAGCATCAATTTGTAGAAATTATTCCTCAATTTTCTATGTGCTATATTTTGAGTTTTATCACATTCCATCAGTTCATTCATATAATACAACTGTGCCTTCTTTAAGTTTTATAAATGTATAATTATTTATGCTCATTCACTTCTCCAAGGCTCTACTACACACAGTTTCTTGCACTCACACAAAGTTACGAAAAAAGTATTTCCAGTTTATCACGAGTTAGAATAACTGACTATGAAAGTTTAAAACTTTAAATGAGATAGGGCTGAATATTTAAATATTAAGACAAGCTTCAACTTCACAGGGTTAATGCTGGCAGCTGGTCTCAGCTTTTTTAAACAGTTGTCAAATCCAGAAGTAACTTCTACAAGACAGAGAGACCTTCTTGAGTGGCAGATAGTTATTCAGATGGTCAAGCAATTCTCTGCCTTTCATGGATCCTAATGGTCCATTATCATGTCATCAAGAGCCTGCCATTTGACCCTGTCCTGAGCCAGATGAATCCAGTCCACACCTTCACATTCTCCTTTTTTAAGATCCTTCTTAATATTACTGTTACACCTTCTTCCCCTTCTGCTATTCTCTTACATTTCTACAATATAAAATTATAAATCTGTGACTTTTACAGGTAATTACAACAAACCAAGATGAAAAATGCATAATAAGAAACTAAATACAGGAAACTCTCTATTTAACAGACAAATAGGAGGGAAGGGGAGTCTGGCAATGCTTACGGTCCATTAAATTTCACAGCTGTTTTTACAATACCAGTAATGTATCCTTAAAACATAATTTCTATTAAGAATACCATTAAACAGATTACTAATATGAACTGGATACCTACAATGAAACAAAGTTCAGTAAAACACTAGAGAGTAAAGAGATAATTAAGTGCTTAAAAAAATCCAGTCAATGACAGACATATTCAGTTTTAACTGACTCTGTCTGTTAAAATTGCATTAGTGAACATTTTTGGTTTTAATGGAGTCTGCCAATGCCTCACATCCATATACAGTCTGTCAATACTAGACAGTGCCCACTAAATCTGATATCTGTTAAATGGAGGGTTTACAGTACTTCTTTATTAAAAGAATGGAGTATCAGCCAAATTGTTTTTAATATCATATTATTGAAGGGGAGCAGTACAAATCCTTCCCAATTGCAAATTAGAACATTTGCATATCTCTTTATAGTTTGGATTATTCACAGCAAAACTGCATGAACATCAAAACACTGTATCCCTTTGACTGTTGGCAAGAATTAGTTTCCTAACCTGCAAGAGCTTAGTAAACAATTTTGATAAAATTTATTTCTCTGACTTGTCAACAAGGATTAATGTTTTTATTTTTTGTAACTGGAGATATGACAAGTGAACATGAAAATCAGTCCCCTGCATCACTTAAAGACAACAGTGTCCAGCATGGCTCCCAAGCACTGCACGATATTGGTCGTCATCAGAATATCAACCTTCTCTTCTAGATGCCTCTTTGGATCCTGCTTACCAACATTCTTTATTGCCAACTGTTCAGGTGTCATCTTTTCCTCATCTTCAAGAGCCTGTAAGAAAAATACATTATTTATCAACAAATAATAAAAACACATTCACAAGTATGACAAGAATGGACAGTACCATATTTTCCAAATGAGAATTTTACTACATTCTATATTTCATTGCCCTTAATAATTTGCTGATGAATGAAATCTACTGTTTAAAAGCTAAAATGCATGACAGATATCATGTCACAGAATCAGCACCTATTTTTTTATTTCATTATTAACCATAATGAAAAAAATATTTAAAATACAGACTAGAACTTAATGATATTACATTTTATGTTGTATGTCAGTCTTTTATGCAATAATGCTTTTCTGAGGAAACTGATAATATGTGATATGAGCTATGTATATTGGTTTGATAAAAATATAAATTAAATTTGTATGACAAGTTTTAGTGTAGGGAGACAATATTAAATGTAATCAAAATCTATTCAATACTTTCATAGAAGGAATATAAGGACGGATACAAACTCCCGTATATGCTACACCTTGCAGTAAGAATACATGAGAAATCTAAATATTCCCATCACCATACCATCTAATCTGTGAGAAAAGAAGTGTCACAATTTATTAAAATTTGTCAGAAATGAGGAAACTTTTCAATGTGTTGGCTGTGGACTACACTTGAAATAAGAAAACTAACCAGGGATTGCAGAATCATGGTTTAGGGATGCAATTTTTCCTGGCATAGGTTGTGTAGCATCCAATGTTAGGGTAAATTGTGAATTGGAAAGAATATCTAAGGAGGCGAGCATGGCTTATTCTAAGGCACTACACCACCATTTGCCTGGTAGGACTAAGGAAAACCATGGATAACCTCAGTCAGGAAAGCCAGTCTCTGGACCAATACTAAAAGATCATAGTTACTCATCTTTAATTAAAGACAGAAAGTTACCTTGTTGTAATTTCGTGCCAGATCCAGCATATCACTAACTGTTGTCTCATTAAGTTTGCAGTGTTCTGAATAATCTGCCAGCATTAACCCATCCATCCATGACTTTTTATGGAGATTCAACAACATCTTCTGCTCCAACTCATTCTTACGGTAGTTGATACTAATTGAGTAGTAATGTCTATTAAGACCATGAATCAGAGCCTGAAAAACCTCATGCTACTTACTTTCAAAACTGACAACAATGAAACATTAAGTTTAACAAACTAGCACAAATATATAAAACAATGAAATCATGAATGTTATTTAAATTGTATTTTACAAATTCTGCTCAGCCTCCCTTTATTATTTGCACATGTAATCCTGGTTTTAATTTCTTAATCCAGTATCACAGTATATGATTTTGTATTATCAAAATATCTATATAAAATTAATTCAATGACATACAAATAAATGCCTTAATATTTTAAAAAACATATAGGTATACATCTCTTGTGCTTTCCATCTGCTGATGTTGCACATTTATCAGAGTATGACAAGTTAACACTAAAGCAAATAAATTTCATACATAAAGTTCATCATAATTAATAAATGTCATTACAAGTGTATAATAAGGGGAGGGAGAAGCAAAATATGATGATAATTTTCAATCACACAAAATGCTGTAACATCACATATTTTTATTTTCAAATTCTCTCTGTCTGTTCATAAGGTCATCGCATGTTTAGAGCTGTGTCCACAGTTCTACAGATAACAGTATAACAATATAATTATTTTCTTCTCAATGTATCTGAACATTCCCAATGTTATTCCAATGAGAGAAAAGGGCAAGCTTCAGGCTCAGATGAAAGAAATGCTGCATCCAAAAATGTTACCTGAACTGAAGGCTTCTGCAGATGACCAAGATTTGATGTTGTTTGTCGCGGCTCCTGACCTAACACCATCATGTTGGGGTTTATCAGTCGGAATGCATCAATTACAACTTTACCTATGTCAAAGAAGACAAAATTTATAAGCTTGATTTATAACACACTTCTGATTAAAATATTTTCCTATAGCGTGTTTTTAAATCTCTAGAAGAAAATTCCACATGTATAAAAATAACTTGTTTCAAGATACCTACTGAATGATTTGCTTAACTAACTACATAAAGCAGAATTTTTCTTGAGAAAATTTTGGCCACTACCTAATCAAGGAATTCTCTGCCTTTATGGAACTGAAAGGTTATTATAATATTCAAAAGTGCCTGCCACTGGATGCTATCCTAAGCCAAATAAATCCAATTCACATCCCATTTCTTCAAGATACACTTCAGTATTACTCTCCCATCTACACCAATGTTTGTTCCCTTCAGATTTTACAACCTAAATTTTATATGCATTTCTCAGTGTCCATTTACAAAACTTTTGTTATATGGGAATAAAGATACTAGTAGGCCTATAGTACAAGAATCCTATTCTTACATGACAAAGGTTACAGCAACACCATAATGTAATGTCAGAGTTGTTCAGCAGAGAGTAATACTGCTAAAATGACATTCTGCAATTTTATTGTGCATTAGATTATTTTATTTTCAAGTACATATTGTTAATAAATCATTCAGTACGTTTCTTTTAGTAAGAACGTTCCTTACCATTACAAGCTTGGGCAATCCATAAGCTACTGGAAAAATTACTGCATCTGTAGAACAATGTACTTCCAGCTGCTTGTCCAGAACTTTTATGAGAATATCTCTACTACTTATATATCTCACAAACCTTTAACACTCTGAATGGGATCAACTACTACAGCAACAGCCCGTTCTGACAGAGCTTCAAAACTTTGCTGTGTGTTGATATCTACACCAGACAACCAACAACCAAACCCTGGATGCGAATGGTACCATCCAACAACCATCTCAGGACGTCCTGTTTGCTTCAGCATGTCCAACATTTTTGCTTGGAATACTGGATCCACTGCTTCTACACTGACACCCTTAAAAAATAAAGTTATTCATACTGTACATTAATTTGTCAATTCTTTTTCAGTCCTGCACATACATATACATATTTCCTATAGTGTGCTGCCAGTCTATTAACAAGGGGCTTGAACCAGCAAGCAACCCTTGACACTATTTGTGCATCAAGTACATTAATAACTCATACATGTGGTATAAGACAACTTTCAGCTTGCTCAGTATGGTGTTATAAGGCCCCTTTCACAATTAGCATTTGTAAGTAGCGGCAAGCAAGATGCATCAATATTTTTATATTGGTGTACCATAAGTATCATTCAATATTTTCTATCTAAATAACAAACAGCTCAGATAATTAGCCAAAAATTAACATGGGGCTGATGTAAGGCCTCTGCAACACAAGCCTGCTTATTTCTATCCATCATACTGGGATACTGGATACTGGGAACAACCCGTTCTTCAAGTGGCTGAGCACTGCAGGTCCCAACTTTTCATTGGCTTGATCTATAGACTTTTGGTAGGACTCCTTGGACAAGGAATCGACCCATCGCAAGGCCTCTACCTGTACACAGGACAGCACAACACAGAAAAACGCGGACAAACATCCATGGCTTAAGTGGGATTCGAACCCACAGTCCCAGCGACCAAGTGGCACAAGGCCCACGCCTCAAACTGCGCGGCCACTGCGGACCCCATCCATCATACTATTCTTGTTAAATGTATTAAGGTATGCCCATACATATACAATGCCTCAAAAAATGAAAGGCAAAAATCAACGATAGTATATAACTGAGGTGTCCTTTTTACTGTTGGCAATGCTCAGACAAAAACACTCTTCACTGTTACCATACGAAATAATAAAATAATTTATCAACAGATAATTTCTGAACAACTTACAAAGTATATACATTCACATATAAACATACAGCGCATTTTTTAACACTGACATATTAGGGAAAACAGTACTCACAGTTCCAGTCTGTGGCATAGCAAAAACATCGATGACTCTGACCGTATAATCATCAACAAATTCTCCCAACATAAGACCCATAACTTCCATTGGTACACCGGCACGGCCATGTTTTAACATCTTCAGCAGAGCAAGGGAAGAAATGTACACTTGCTCAGCAGTGTCTACAACAGGTGCATCTGATGGTGGAGGTGCCTGACTCAAACCTGGCATGCCACCACCTAACCTCAACAAGCGGTCCATTGCCTGTTACCCGCCGAGATAAATAATCCTGCAGAAAAAAAGATGAATTCAAAATATCACTTCCCTTTTCAAAACACTACATACAGTATAGTTTTACACTCGGTATTCTATTAAAAAGTGTCAATTATGCTAACACAGGAGCAGACATAACAGTAACGTCTCATTCCCCAACATCCAAAGTTAGTACGTATAATTCAAAACAATTATTTATTCTTCCTTACTCAAATTTATATACACAACTTAAATGATATAAAACTACACATTTACAATAAAAATATATTATTTTCGTCTGACGAAAGATGATACATACAACAACAAAGACACTCGAAACCTCAAAACTGCAGGGTCACGTCCGCACAGTATGCAGCACTGATTATAAAATATAAACCCAGCTACTAAGAAAAACCCGCAATTCTGGGTTCAAAATGTCTACACCACAAAGGCAATGTAATCATACTCCTTATACTATCCAATGTTGGTATGAAGTGTATGTGTGTTGGTAAACTGTGAGCCGTGAAGTATAGCGATAAATTGACGTTATCTATGGTCTGAAGCGTCTGCTTGAACTGATATGGCGGTTTTAGGGAAGAAATTTGGAGGGGGACCGCATGGATTAGGTGATTTTGCATACCTGTCATATCACTCATGACAACAGAATCTTTTAAACTGGTCTTATTTCCATTCGATTATGGCGTGTGGAATTATTTTGGGGGGGAACTCAACGGACAGCAAAAATGTATTCCATATTCAAAGGAAAACTATTGGAATAATGGCAGACAGTAAAAGGAGAGACTAATGAAGGGAATTGTTAAATGTAATATTCTTCCACTAGCCAGCGTTTTTGTGCTCATTATTATCACTTGTAGTGTACAACTTGTAAAAATTTCAAGCAAGCTCAGATGTACACAATATAAGTACAAGGTATAGATATAACCTACATATGCCAAACACGGATCAAAATTTTTCAAGTCTACCATCAAGTCTCACAAGTCTTGTAAATAAAAAGGCACAATTTAATGTAGCATTAAAAATATAGTTAATTACACACTCCTTTTACTCTGTCAATGAATTTCTATTATTTGCAAATAAGTGATAATTTATCTTCTGTATGTAATGGGTAGATTTATTTGTAACTTATTGCTTTAGGTGAATCCTTTATTTGTATTATGTGAAATTTAAATAATAGTATGAATTGTACTATATAATATGTATTGTATTATAATTATGACTTTTCCACATCTATTGTCATTGACTATTTTATGGTGCCATGAAATGTAATGTATGTATGTACAATTCATTAAATATAAAGAAAGGCCCTACTACACTGGAATTAAACTACTCAGTAATCTCTCCCGACTATAAGCCTGAATCACGATATAAAACAGTTAAAGCCAGCATTAAAGGAGTACATCCTATCTCAACCCTACTCCATAGAATCTTCTTCAACCAAAAACTTTCATTTATTATAAATATGTGTATTTAGTAGTGGTTATGCTTTCTTTTGTAATCATTTTTGCAGTACTACATACACCCTTGTCTTGGACCTATTATATACAGAATGTAAATAATCTCTATTCTATTCCTGATACTAGCCATTAGGACTATATGTTATTACATACCTGGTGCTAACTGTAATAATTGGAGAACTCAGTAGATGAAACACACATTTACATTTTATTTATCAAACTTTGGGTATTTTATATATCATTATTGGTGAAAAGCAGTGTCTTATGAATGTCTTCCTACCTCCATCACTGCAGAGTAAAATAAATTTTAATGGGGCAGTTATATAATTGCATGAGTAAGTTACAGAAGATCTAAGAAAATTAATAAATAAAATATACCAGATCCTTGAACATTCTTTTTAATCTTTGTTAAACAATTGCATCAAGATTCCAATTACTCACCTGTAGTATCAATGAAAATCAGTGGGGGGATTAGTATATATACCAACTATGTTACTTATGTTTACAGGCCTTTTATCATAGTCATGCTAACAATATTAAGAACTGAGGTCTTCAAATTGTGAGCAAAGGTAATTCCACCCTATGTTTAGTTGCTCACTGGTGGTGTTATTAACAGTCATTATGTGACAAGGATTTAACTGTAGTTAGATCTGCTGTAATATGGGACTATTACAGCAGTTTCACTTCATTATCATCTTACATGATGGCCATAGGTAGTTAATGTACTTTTAAATAAAATATTATATATGTTTTCAGGTGATCCACTGGATAGGTCATTACGGAATGTAGAGGTTGAGGTTCTGATTCCAAAGAAGATGCGAGAGAAAGCCAAAGATGACAAATGTGCTGAGGAGGTAAAAGGTAATTTTTACCAATCACTTCTTATTGTCAGGAATTTTGCATAATTTGTACATTGCTGTACTGATTTATGCTGTTTTGATGTCCAATTTACAAGAAGAATGTATAGGTTTTCATGTTAACACACTTTAATGATTGTGTTTGTACTGTGTTTCCTTGTGTACTGAGAGTGAGCTATTCTTGTTAACCCTTAAATTTGCTGTAATAAATAAATGCATGATACATACAGTATACTGATATGTATTCAGTATTTTCTTGTATATTTTCTAAGTCATACTATTTCTTGCCTGTAATGGGAAATTAATTTTCATTTAAGGAACTTTATAGCCATTGATGAACATTGATTTACATGTCAAATATCAATCTATTTGCATAGAGAGTTGTTGAGGTACGTAACAAATGAAATGTTAATGATATCTGTTTCACCTCAGCTTTCAATGAATGCTGCAAGAGTTCCAGCATATTTATGGTTGTTACATGTCGAAAGGAAAACACAGCTCTTAAGAACTGCCTAATTCGCTGGTACCAAGATGAAAAATTCAAGAATAGTTGTAAAGAAGAATATCTGGATGAACGTAGTGAGTTCAGAAGAACTGGTATTCCTAAGAAAGGTCATGACAAGTAAAAACATGTGTGGACAAGTTGGATAAATGTATACACCTCAAGTTGTAACAAAACTTGTAAATGTAACAAAATTTTCCCTGCTATTCTTCATGTTCGTAGTTCTTGCAAAAATAAACGTTATTATATCTAACCTTACAAGGCTGGGTGTGAAAAGTATGGATTTGTACAGGGTGACAACAAATGGATGCAAAACATTATTTTGGACATTCGCCTACCACAAAATTGCCTCAGTCATAGTAATTGATAATTTAACTACAGACTGATTATCCAAGGGTATGTAAAAGATGAAACATGCCTTGTAGCAGGTTGCAGTTCATGAAGCTGGGTCTGTATATCACAGTGCCACCTGTCTCTGCTAGTTCTCTACCTATTGTGGTCCAGAGCAGAGTTGACTATTTCCCTTAATGTGATGCAAATTCAAGACAAACTTCCTTGTAAGTCAAGCATTACTGAATTATAATATAAGGAATTAAATTATACATAACATTTATTTAGTAAAACATGATGCTGTTATAAATAACAGGTATCCAACATTGACAAAATTCAGAGTTTGTTGACAATTTTTCCAATAGAACTAAAATAAAACCTTATAAAAATACATTCATTAAGCACACTAATGAACCAACAACAGAATGAAGTTAATACCACAATGCATATATTTTGAGACGTTCCTAAAACATATTTATGACCAGGGACAAAATACACTAGCAAAACATGCCTATTCAAATTCATAACTCAGACTTCATACTCTTGCATAAGGGAATTGGACTAATTTACTGTTCTACAAGTCTTTAATAGAAAGATCACTTAAGCATGGCCAACATTTTATGATGGGTCATACATACTTTATACAAGTCATAAGCTAATGCAATCTTAATCACCCAACAGGAGTTATAGCCCCACACCCCAGAAGATTGTATTGCCAGCTCAAGTATAATTTAATTCATCAAATTCTTGACTAAAGCAGAATGTATTGCATGTCGAAATGACAGGTATTACCACTTGTTAAGTATTAATGTTTAACAATTCCTAAGCTCTTCAGTGGTATATCACAAAGTCCATGAACAAAGAAATTTATATACTTCACACCAAAATATTAGCAAACTAATCAGCAAGCTAACCAATGGTGATAGTATTTTGTTTCAGTTACTCATGGAATGAAGTTTAGCACAAGTTTTCATCATGTTTCACTGCATATGCCAGTACAAGGGTTAAGCCATCTCAGAAAATTGTAGAATATAGCAGTAGCTAAAATGTGTATGTATACTCAGGCAGAGGGGGGAAAACAATTACTATTTTCATAGGACTATACAAATGGTTGGGCACTGGTCCTAACTGTACACATGAGAGAAATTAACCCCAAAACTGCATAACACATAACAAAAATCAATGCATGTGTATGTACGCATATGAACTTGTAGGATATACTGTTATTCACTCGTGTATAACACAATATTTTCAAAAAAAATTGTTGTTTAAATTAGGATGCATGCAATACACAACATATATTTAAAGGAGGGAAGGAAGTGCTCTCTTCCCCCCAAGCGCAGTAGTACATTCTAATGCCTATTGAAATGAGATGCAGATGTACACAAGTAATTGTATTACTATCCAACAGTCTTTATGACACATCACTTTCTTCCCTTTCTTGTGATGATATCCACCTTCTAACTAGTACTTCATGCACCTGAAACTTAGACAAGATGGAAGGAAGCTCCATACTCTCAGGACTTGCATCTGATGGCCAAATCACTTGACAGAATAATATCTCCTGGAAATGAACAGTGTTATTAATTAGTTCTAATGAACAGTCATAGGCTGAAATCCATAAAAAATGTCTTTTCAGAATTAAGTTTAAGAATACATAAATATAACCTAAGTTACTGAGGTACATTTACCTAAATAGAGTATGACCCTCATCTATGGCAACTACCTAAAATCGGAAACGCAAGGGAATAAAACTAATCAAAAATTGTATTTTACTCAAGAAAGAAAGACCAATATTTATAAGTCTGTTTCTAACTAGAGGTGTTATAGAAATTTTCCTCATATTCCTCACAGCCAACGAAGGGTGGATATATAAACATCTAGTTTGTGTCAGCCAGACTACATTTATCCTATATTGTGTTCTGATCTTTAAGCATTAAGCAATGAGAAGCTGCTTTACTTCACTACCTAGTGGTGATCTTAGCAAAATAATTCAACATAACCTTAGTTTTTCAAATATCAAAGATCTCAATTCAGAAATAATCAAAGCTAATGGACCACCTGCCTGAAGTTACTGCATTTTTAATAGACTAAAATTTCTACATGCACATGGGCAACATACATTCTAAAGAGAACAGGGTCTGGCAAAAAGTCATAAATCCATTTTCATTTTGTCATAGCCTTGAAGCTATAACAGATATCACTGTCTATCTTCGGATAATACTGCAGATATACTGTATCTTAAATCTGATAATGTAGATCCCAAATCTGAGTTTCAAGACATGGAGAAATACACAATTCTAGAATGCTCTGCTATAATGGAACTCTAAAACATGAATCCTCCATAAGTGCTGTTCAAAGAGCCAGTAAAAGAATATTCCAAGTTAATAAATCCCCATCTGACAATCTACATCCAGATTCCATGAAGATGATACTATGGCAGATGCTGAACGGTCTGGTAGGTGACGCTCTACTGCTACAACTGCATGGAAACACACTGAAGTCTTCAAATGTCTTCTGTATAAAATCTAGTTAGTCCAGATTTGCATCCTACCAAAATTGAAATTATGAGTTTGCAGTTCTCAATTCATGTCATAATGATAACGCAAATAGAAGTAAAAATTTAACTTTGTTTACCTTCCTTGCTGACTCTCCCACTCTGTTAAGCCCCATCAACCTTGTCCATGACAGATTTCTTTGGAGTCCAGTGATCCTCATCAATGTAAATTTATCTGCCACTTCCACCAGCACAATGTATGAGGCATGGTAGAATGGAGGACCTTGCTTGTATAACACTGTAAAAATATGCACATTCATTTTCAGAACTTGGTATGATGTTCTATTATTATAATTTATATCAATACAATATCAATGTTCACTCACTGATCCTGTGATAGTTTCATCACAGTCCTTTCAGCCATCTTTTCCTGATGACTTCCAAGTTAGAGTGGTCATGACAGGAACTAAGTTCACTACTTGGATATGGGTTGCAGGGTTGGATTTTGGAAGACATTTATAACTGGGAAATTTTGGATGTTACGTTACATAAAACATATCACTTGCTTTCTTTTGTGAATGTAGCAGAAATTCAGACAGGAACAATAACAGATGCAAGAATAGCAGCATTAGAAATTAAATTTCTACAGACTAGTAAAACAACGTAAAATATCCAAAAACAAACAGCTGACACAAATTCTGAAAGTATAAATGCTACAAGAAAAGATCTGTGGTTCCCACGGTAATGAAAATGTTGGTGTTCAGCCCTGAAAATGGAGATGGTATGTTTCTTCAAAATGGAAGTATCCTCAGTGTTACAATCCAGAAGAACAATACTGACTACAAGAAAACTTGATGAAATTAAAGACAGGTGTGGTCATATTCTATGCAACTATGCCAAAAATATCAAATAATTTACCACTACAGAGTCCATGGATTAGACAGGCAAAAGAAATTATGAACAGATTGGGGCCAAAAAATGTTAATTAAAAGATGATGGTGATCAGGAAGTAACTGGCAACCATCATTGAATACTGTTATAATAAACAAATCTTGCATGATATAATTCATACATAGCATAATGTTATAGCAGTACATGCATTATGCATGAAGACTATGACTTAGTTAATAAATTAACCAAATACACATATTTTAACTACATGCACTGTCTAGATGAAAACAAGAAATTCATATAAAAATTCAACTTACAGAAATCACCACCAAATTTGATTCCTGGCTTCACCACCCATCCTTTAGAACGAAAATAATGGTATGCAACATATTTCTGGATAAAGTCTTTCTGAGATTTGCAAAATAATTGCCACATACCATCTAATGAGAGACAATTTCCAAACAAATCAACAACTTGCAAGCAACCAAGACCAAAACTTAAGAAGAAGGCTTCTTCAAGTGTTAGATGTAAAGTTTCACAAACTGGAAATTGTTCTTTCTCTAGTTTAGGACACACATCATTCAAATATCCTTCATAATCACTGTCACTATCAGGAAGAACCAGTAACATCCTCTCCTCACTCCTGTCATCTGAAGACTCATCATACTCTTCTGTAATACCTTCTTCAGCTCTATCATTCTCAAGCACAGAAATGGTGTTGTTTTCTTCGGGACTCTGACACTTTTCCTGCGCAATTCTGTTCTGTTCATTAGCATTATTCAAGTTATTTAACTTTAATGTGCTTCTCTGTTCACTTTCACTGCCTACAGGTGCAGGATTATCATCATCTTCCTCTAAAGAATCAAGTGTTATGATCTCTTCATATATATTCACTATATCATGTATCTTTTCAACTGTATCATTTGCCTTTTTAACAATGCTGCCATTAGAATTGTTCAATATCTTTTCTGTTGAGTTTGTTTTAATTTCATCATCTGTCTTAACTATACTGTTCACATCACAAACCTTTTTGGAATTCTCATCTTGGGTCTTATCTTCTAGAATTGCGTTTGCACTTGACTCAGATGCTTGGTTTTCTTTAGTTACTATGATTTCACTTGTAACATGACCTGCCATAACAGAATCCTGTATACTACTAACTTTCACATCATCATTCTTCATAGCCTCCTGCTGTTCTGCCCATTTGCATCTGCGTTTCCACTGTCGATGGCGAATGAAAGGTGGGATTCCTCGCCTTTCCTTATCAAATTGTGGACCTCCACGGGATAATGATCCTTTTCCAAAAAAACCCTGTAAATTAACAGATTTTCAATGATTCAAGATTCTTGTCTTCTTCTAATAAATGATTAGTGAAAAACAGAGAATTAAAGACAGGCAAAACATGATGTTCGATAACCTCATAAAATGTTACTATACTGCTAAAACTAAAATTAAACCCACATAACCAAATATATTACCATATTATGAAGAGCAACCATTTCATCTGGAGCATCTACCACAACACAGTCTCCACTGAATTTTCCTGTGTACACTTGCCAAAGGGCTTTATTTGTTGGTATAGCCGTTACATCCCTGTTAAGAACTGGGAAAGGTTGCTGCAAAGATACACGTACTCGACATTTGCGTTTTGGTTCTCGAAGTTCCATCTAGAGCAATAACCCTGAAGGAATATTGAATAAAATGTTAGTATAATTATGATGTTGATTTGAGTGAAACATTTTTATCTTTTGAATGGTAGCTGAACTGAAGTTTCTTATTTTATAACCTCAACTAGACAGTCAATCTAGGCTGCTGAACAATATACTTGTTCTCTAAGCCACAGCATCAAAACAATGATTATTCATGGGACTACAAACTTCAATGTTGCACTGTGAAGTACTTTGATTGAAATTATAACACAGAACTCTTCTTTATTGCAGAAAATTACTACTTTCATAAGTCTCAATCACCACATAAAAAACGTTTGTCAGTACAAAAAAGAGATCTCCTACTCCATACAATTTACCTCTCAATTATAAATATATGTAAGCAAAAGTGGTGATAATTTTTTGTGTAGTAATTTTCAGTAATACGGTAGCAGACTGTAAATCACTGTCACAACCTTGTCATTTTATATTTATGTTAGAAACGAGTATTGTATTTGTGCTACGACATGTTTTATATCCTTGGCTCAGACCTATGAAAGATCTAAGGAATGCACATATATTATATTCTAAAATCATGTGTTAAACGGCGATATTTTACATTAACTTGAAAGAAAACTCAACTCTAACAATCTTCATAATCACTGCTGTCAATTTCTTACTACCAGCAACTACCAACCTCGGCACGCCTTGCACAGCACTGGTAATACCAAGAGAGAACAGTAATATCGATTTTCATACACTTGATTACACGTACAAATAATACAATCGCCCGATGATGGAGGCAGCAAGGACCTCTGAAACGTTGGTAAACTTCTACCAGACTACACGGCACTACATCTACAACACAGCCATCTTAATACCACAATATAATACGTTGGGAGCCATCCCATAGATAACCTGTGTACGACCTGTTTCTGAAAAACTTTATGCTTTTACCACGAGAGAGCAAATCATAGGTAGACTACATTTTTAATTTAAACTATTATAATAGTTCTAATGAAAAAAGCTACGAATTGTTACGTGTTGAGTAACAATTATGGTATTTTTCGTATCTTTCAATCTGATAGTGATACATAATTAATAACTGCAGGTAGGCATATCAAATTTGATATGGTGACCGACCATAAACATACAAATAAATAATGTATTAAATATTTACAAACATGGGGTCAGTGCAGAATTTTTGATGTCATACCTAACGAATTTAGTGTTACTGATTAAATTTATTAAAATACACCCATGGTACAAATTGTGAAATAAGTACATAAACTTAAAAGTTTTGTCTGGAATAAATTTTGTAGGCCTTAGAAAAAACTAAATTTGGTTGCATGAAGTGACAAGTTTCTCATAAAATTTCTAACTTTCTATGTACATTGTAATTGTAACACTTCACTTTGTCATCTATACAGAATATACTAAGATCTAAAACTCCCATCACTTCCAGCCACTCTTTTGTAGTCTCATTGAATTTATATTCCACGAAGGCAGAGTTCAAAACTGTGCAGTCTGTGTAGAAACTGTTGATGACATTCTGGGACACAAAGGAAATTCTAGAGTTCACATACCATGGGGGCAACAGTGAATGCAGATTGCTACTGCACAAGACTTCAACCCTACAGAATGTTTTATGCAATGTTCTGCATGTGGGAGCAGATGGGATAATAATAATAATAATTCATTTCAATTCTTTATTATTAGTGTGCTGTATCAACAGCCAGAAGGCCAATTACAAATAAAGCACAGAGATGAGCACATGAACACAATAAAAACATAAAAGGTAAAACAAGGAGAATATAAAATACATTAATATGTAGGATGTTAATACACAAGAAAATTGCAACTAAATATTTTAGCATATTTGTAAAAATAATTTAAATCAATTAAGTAAATTATACTATTATAGAATGTGAAGAAGTGTGACAATTTTCATCTCGAATATGTCCAAGTCCCTGCAGACGACATTAGCAGCTGATGCGCATCTAGCAGGACTGTTTTTGATCAAAGGGCTAAAACTGAACATAGAAACAGCAAACAGACAGGTTAATAATTAAAACAAAGCAAGCTAGTTTTCCTATTACATATGAAAGTATAGGCAAAATAAAGAATGACTGGATTACGCAAGAAATAAAAGTATCTTGCAAGAATAAAAGGAGTCTGTTTATCTACAGTAGGAACAGTAAAGACCCAAATGCAAGAGCATTTTATGTTAAGTATTGTAAAATTCTGAATAATGTTATAGAAGAGGCTAACAAACAAATAGTGGGAGGCATTTTCTGTGATTTAGAAAAAGCTTTTGATTGTGTTGATCATGACATTTTGTTATTTAAACTTATATTTTATGGTATCAATGGGAAAGATCACGCACTCTATGAATCTTACTTAAATAACAGATACATGCTGACCGCCTCGCCTTTTATTGACCTCGAAGATTAATTATCATAAAATCACGCCGACAATAATTACACGGGTCGCTTGTTTCGTTGAATACGATATTTTCATAATTTCCTTCACGTTGTATAATTTATTTGTTTTTGTTTTCATTATGGCCGCGTCTGTGGGCTTCTCTGTATCGAATGAAGGAATCGTTGTCGTACGATGTTCCTGGGTCGGTTTGGAGTTCGTCTACGTCACTTTACAGGTTTCTGCTTGAACCAGGCCCGTAAAGGCAAGCCCAACTTCACACACTGTCCCTCCAACTTGGTAATACTCATTCTCAACCTTGGTACTAATTGGGGTAAAGTGGTCAGCGACACGCCCCGAGGGGGCTGGGTCGACGTAGAGGCGTGAGGAAATTTTATTAGACTGCTAACATTTCTATAATACACTTATTAATCAGTGTACTGCATGCAACAAGGCTTCGGTTGTGTCGCGAATTTTAATAAATTGTATATTAACACGTTGTAGTTATAAACATGCAATTCCCTTATCTTTCGTAATCACACACACTGGTTCATCACCGATGGTTTTACTGAACACGTTACGTTTTGTTGTTAAGGTTGGTACCATTACTTAACGTAAGAAAATTACAGACTTGAGTAAACAAATTCATATTGTGAGTAAACGGAGACACCTTTGTAGGCGTACAACTCATCCTACAGCTACGTAGCTGCCAAGCTTACACACCTGCAAACCCTGCAGTCACAGTGGGCAACACAGAAACCAAGAGTACATTTACGCGCGGGTTACCATAGTAACGCATTTTCAAGAGTTTGTATGTGGAAACCAGTTTGACTGTGTTTGTAACAATTCTGCCTACTTTTCTAAATTTATTATAAAAATATTTAGTAACACAGCATACTCACTTGCTAACCATTTTGGAAGGATGTTCCCCAGATGGGGATGATGAGTTATCACACGAAATTCTGACTGCTACGTTGAACCACCACACACACAATTACGACAAACGGAAATTACTTTTTTTAAATTAACGCTCGCGCATAAATAACAGAACGCAATATTCCATGTTTTCTGCACACGTTTCGTCTATCTACCTTTGTATATTCTCGTCTTACAAATTGAGAACAAAGATAAGTAATGGACACGACGTAAACAACAGACGCCACAGCATATATTTAAACGCGAACCAAACCAAATCTGGAGACGCTTCTCACACAAAGACAGCCACAGCACTGAAACAGTTGCACAAAGACGAGCGGTAGACCACAGGCAGGACGTGCTGAGAACGCAGCGTCTGACATCTAGCGTAAGAGAAATGCACTAGCTGTAAATGCAACGCACATGCGCACCCAAAGGATGACTGGTCCGACATCTAGCGTAAGAGAAATAAACTGTAAATGTAAACATGAAGGTGTGGGAGCGGAAATCGAGGGGATCACATTGACAGAGGGGCTGAATGGTCGTATTCTGAGGGTCCAGCAGGAGGGGGACCTAGCAGCTGCGCATGCGTACCCCACATACATGACTAAACTTACCCTTTTTATCCTACGAACATGCACGCACTTGTTCTCGACCGTCATTTCCGTTTCAGCACTAAGCAGACGAAACTGGCACGCAGGGTTGAAAGTAGAACTCGCCAGGTGAAAGTCAACGTTTAGGAGAAAATTTGTGACAAATCTGAACCAGTGCTGAAGTCAGATTTGTACAGAGAATGCCAGTGTACTAAGGATCTAAGTGGCGTTGAGCAGCTATAGATCGTGATTAGGGGTTTCGTGGTTTTACTGAGTCTCTGCAAACAAATGCCGAGACAAGTCAACCTGCTCGATGTTTTCTCCGTTACGTTCTGATTACAAACATTAACATAACGAGGACAGGCCGCGTCAAATGTTGACAGTTATCAAACGTTTCGCCAAACACTGCAGTTGCCATCATCAGGGTGAATGTGTAGAGATTGGGACAGAGGTGTGAAATTGAGTCACACACAACGCCATGACTGTAATATTTTTAATTACAAAAAATAAAATCTAAACTGGTGGCAAACAAGGTATACCACATTATTAATCGATGTAAAATGCATGGTCCAATAGTACAGACACGAATTGAAATGTCAATAAAATATAAAAGTGTTGAATAATTTATTTACGACAGCAACAAATACAAGATTTTAAATTAACAGTCAATCTAAAAACATCCAAAATAAAATACGTCTTGCCAGGTAAATGCTCTGTACTTTTAAAATGGCCGTTCTGAGGTCGCTTTCCACGTTCATCGTAGAACGATACTTTGTTTTGATGGCTGCCACTGCTGAACTGCCTCTATCAATCGAAGGATGTTAAAAATATTTCAGCATATTGATTCCACCATCACATTGTATATCGCACAGCCACAGCCTATCATGACTTATTTTCGTTATAGAAGACTTACAATTAACACCTGCCATAATAATATAAGGTTTGCATTCCCCCCGGATCCCCTAGTAACACAAGGAGACTTCACGGTACACAACTCACTCAGAAATCACTTACTTCAAGGCAGCGCAGAACTTCATTTCCATGGACTTTTAACAAGTCACAACCAACACGCCTCAGTTCACACATGACACGAACATGCACTGAATGGACAGTTTCCATTTCGCAAGAGCTACAGTGAGTAAACGTCCGCATGCTTACGTTTATGATCGTGTACTGGAATTATGAGAAGGAATGCTGCGTTGCCAATTGTGGCAAAGTCCCTTTGAACAAAGATACGATTGTAAAGGCTCCCGCACACCAGAGCGATGTAGCGGTCAGATATTTCCTGCTTTCAGACAGGCAGCGATCTTGCGGGCAGCGTTCTACTCCACGGTGGCAATCAGATGCAGCTTGTCGAGTTTGATCGCTGCCCGCGTCACTTTACTTCATACATTTCTTCCTTATATCTCCCTTAATTAGGTCCAGTACATCATCAAAGCATTCAATTGGCATCCGAAAGTAAATATAGAAACGTTCTTCATGTTGTCGCAGTTGCCGATATAAAGTATGAAATTCTCCTTCATGTTCACGAAGTAGATTAAGGTCGTGAATCCACGTTTTCTTACGCTTCTTTCTGAAAAATATATTAATTCATTAATATATATTAATTGTGATGTTAATATTTGTAATTACTTCTCAAATTTCTACAATTGTACACAATAAAAGGAATAATAACCTGGCTTGCTGCTGCTCCTCATCAACTAGCGCTGCCAAAAGTAACGTTTCTTCTTCCAGACGAGATAATCGGTGCATTGTTTACGATGTTGTGCTTACGCGATTTTTCAAACTGATCGCTACCACGGCGTTGTATGGTGTGAAAGGATTTGATCGCCACCATGACCGCCACCGCCATCGCGCCCGCCACCGCCACCGCTCTGGTGTGCGGGAGCCTTTACTCTCTTTCAATGCTGCCCTGTTTTCAGGTACCCTTCCCTCTTGTGCCTTACATTTAGGGACCTTCTTCCTTAGCGCACTGTCCTATGTTCATCTTTATTAGGTGATGCTGAATTAAGTACTCTGTTCTTACACACACACATGATTGTTTGCACATCCCTTGGAAGTGAATATGCGTTCACACACAGAACATGTGTAAATGTTGCATATTCCTGGAATTCTGGTTAATAACACATGTGGCATAAGTCCTTCAGCTCGATCACCTTCATCCACTTTTTCTACAGAGCTGTCAATATTATCTGTCATGTCTATTGCATCCAAGGAGTTAGCAATTTTGGCATCAGAGTAATTATTTTCTAAATTATGATCCTTCCCTCCAACCTCGGATTTTGGGCCAGATTTACAGTTTTTGTTTTTTTGTTCAGCACCTTTTGCATTAGATCTGACATTTACTGATATGTTATCATTTACACTCACTTTATGGATTGTAGCATGAGATTTTATTCCAGGTTCATGATTTACTTTCTGTCTTTGTTTATTGGAATCTTGGGATTCGGTATTTGAAGGATCAGATTTTGCAGTGTTAACTTCAATCTCATGATCAGATCTTGAATGAGATTCTGAAGTGTTTTTCTTCTTTTTGGACACTTGAACATCATCTGAAGTGTTGTTGCGTTTTCTTGTTTCAGTTCCTGATGCTGTAGTATTTGTGTTAAATGTTATTTTCTTATTTACTCCCAAATTAGGAGACCTATAAGGAAATTCAGAGATATGAAATCAAGAAATATGAGCTGGATTTGGAGTTCTTATGGCAGTCAATAGTATTGCTGTGTAGTCTGATTGAAATTTATCAACATTTCAGAGGTCCTTGTTGCCTCAATCACCCTGATAATGGAGGGAACAAGGACATCCGAAACATTGGTATTATTATTTTGAAAATGAAACGTTTGCGACCCCATGTTCATAGGAACATTTTTTCTTATTTTTGATCCTGGAACAAGCACATGAAGTTTGTAAACATACTTCTGACTCACTCTGTATATACTATGAATTCTAAAATTAAAATTTGAAAGAAGGCATTATACAAGCAAGCATGAAATAAATGGAAACTAAAGAGTGAGAATGTGCTTATTCTTGGCAGCAGAATATTTCAATTTAGGCTTATACTTTCCCCAACAACTCCATGTCTCACATAAGTATAATATGAAGCCCATCAAAATAAAATAACATCACAATGAAGCAATTAGGACTCTTGCTTCATCTATGGGAGAAACCAGGTTTGAATCTCAGCCCAGACAAGGTATCAGGAGAATAAGATTTTTGGTGATTTTTCCACAGATTCACCAGGCAAATGAAGGGATAATACATTAAATTAACCACGGCCATTTCCACATCCTTTTAAAAATTTCATCACTCACAATCATCCTCCCATCTGATGTGTATAACCTACACAAGTCGAGTGTTTAATCAAATTTAGACAGTAAAGTTGATTATTAAAGTAGGTATTAAAACAGTTCCTACGGAAATCCACATACCCTGCATCTTGATCAACTACGCTGCTGTCCGAGTGTGCTGCCTCTAGCTCTTCTGGCAGAAAGCATTCACCCTGCTCAGAGTTAAAAAATGCGACATTTGTGGGAGGAGCTGATGCAGGAAGAGGGGCCTGTGTTAGTACTGAAGTGTGTGGTAAATTACCAGCACATTCTTCGGTATACAAATTATTGGACACTAGGGTGTTTTGACTGAACTTGATCTCTGGCAATAATGGTGATGAGTTTGATGGTTGGCCACTCGATACTTCCTCTTTGATGTGCACATCTCTCTGTAAATACACAAGAATAACAGAGAGGGAATGTTCACAGTATTGTAACAATGACTTTGAGCCACTTTAAAATGTACTCATATGATATACTCTAATGTGATGTCAATGAATTTGTGTTTTATTGATGATTTTTACAGCTAATAAAATCAAGTAAGATAATATATAACCGAAGCCAAATTAACCTGTCACTACATTCAGATTTGCCACAGGAATATAAAATACATTTAAATACAAGCAAAAATATGTTTTAACTTACTAGAACTATAAATTTCAATGAATGGTGAAGCAAAATTTTGTGTAAGAAAATATGACTTATACTGGCCAATTTTATGGAGATGAGTCACAAAACAGTCCCCCCTGATAGCAAATAAAACTAATCTCAAACTTTCCATATTTACCCAAATATAAATCAACAAATCATGTGGTATCAATAGTGAATGGCTGTAAACAATTATGAATGGACATTTAACCACCTGAAGACATCAACTCAATATTCCTATATGTATGCTGGGGTTAAAAGAAATAATCTGGCACACCATATTCACGAGTAAGTTCAGATTTCACGATTAGGCCATATGAAATGTTGAAAGTAGACCAAAGTTTCAGCAAACATTGCAAATGCCATCTTCACCTTGAATATGGCAACTGCAATGTTGCCAATAATTATAGTTTTCCTGTTCAAATTGTAATTACAGACCCATAAAAAGCTGTCCCACTATACACCAAGTAGGTGCTTGAGGGGTGAGGAGGTATAGCTCCTACTCACTCCTAACCTCTACACGACAGGGGTGAGTGGTCAGCGTCATGCCCCAGCTGCGTTTTATCCCTAGTCTAGATGTAGAGAGTAGAGGAAAAATCCCCTGCTCCTGTCGGGGATCGAACCCTGGTAGTCCAGTCTGTAGCTAGTCACTATACTGACTGAGGTATCCTGGCTCATAATTACAGATCCATAACTTCAGTAATTGTAAACTGTATGCCATACTGATGACTAATAATCACTTGTACCATGGTTATAAGGCACTGTCATTTTAGATTTGAATTTAAATGCAAATGCTATATACCTCCTTTGTTCGGTTAAACACGCTGGATAAAAAACAGTGGGGGCACAGAAGCAATGAAAGGAACACTAGTGACAGTTCATGTAATAATTCTGTTGATACCAGTATTTGACAGGACAGTTCTATTAAATTATATCATGACACTAGCACTGGAATTGTATTTAGTAGCCCAGGCTACTATATGAATGTTTACAATAACAATATGAAAATAAATATGACAGAGTTAAAAGATATGTAAATGTTGCAACACAAGAAGCACAGGCTGATGAAGTCGTATTGATCTATCGCTTCTATCATCTTACTGGTTCTATAGATGCATGTTGTGATGTAACAGGAGTGGACTGTCTTTGAGGCTCCCATGACACTCGTGTCTTCACATAAGTGTCCGTGCTTACACACAATTCTCGGAAATCATAAAATTCCTGCAGGTTGCATGCACAATGATGGCAAATGAGTTTACTCCATGGATCCTTCTCATGAACCTGATATCAAATAAATTATGTTAATGCAAATAAATCAAGTTTATACAGAATTAACACTATAGCTTGTGTTTCAAGAAAAATACCCTTTACCTGGATGTAAAAGAAGTATGATAAAAACAACTTTTAATTTCAACAGACGAGTTCTAAGGAATCTGAACAGAGGTAAATCCACCTTTGAAATAACATAACTATCAACACATCAAACAGGTAATTAAAATGGAAACTTAAGATGATACTTAAATCTGATATAGCTTAATTTTTGGTAGTGGAATTTACTCTATATAAAAATATGTAACAATTTTATTGCCATGACTTAATTTCTAGAGCCTTATCTGTGTTAACAGGAGAGGTATTTATATTTTGCTTCTTATATCTTATTTGCCTGATTTGTTATGAAAGCCATCATGATTAGCATTAAGGTAACATTTTGTAGTTCAACTGAAGTCAACCAAAATGTGGTAGCTGAAGCAGCAAAGTAGCGGCACTACTGCTAGTAATATAATTAAGTCTTCTAGTATCCTGCCAGTATTTTGTGAATTATCTGTTGATGCACTGATCTGTGTATTTAGAGATCATCATTTTTTAGTATAACAATGGTTAGAGTTCTTGCTTTTAAATCTTTTTATTTGTATTTATGTGATCCCTGAATGAATTACATCAGGAGACAATGAACAGTTTTCATGACACCTGGTATGAAGAACATGTCATATTATGACTAAAATTTAAAAAGAAAGTCTGGAAAAGATAGACTCAATTCTAGATGTACCTCATATTCTTCTGCACCTCCTAAACAGATGGGTCACAGAAGATAAGGTTTCTTATATTTTTCAGCAACCATATACATCCCCTATTGTGTCTATAAATTACATGATGTGTCTATCCAATTCTTCTTCAAGTGACTGTACTTCATCTATGGGTAATATGGACTTCAATAACTCTATAACTATTTCTTTATTGTCCTGATATTTTAACTTCTATGCTTTAATTTTGTTTTTTTAATTTACAGTTTAATCTATTTCTGTTTTAACATTTATTTTTATTATGATTTGTAGCAGTGACCCCACCAGTTAAAGGTAAACATAATCCAACTTTTGTTTTTTTTAGGGTTCTGAAAAAAAGAGGTCTTTCTTTCAAATTATTTTAACCACACAGATTCTGGAACATGACACATTTGAAGTTCATCAGTTTGGCAGATATACTGAACATATGATTATCTTTCTTCTAATTTATCAATACAGACCATAAAACAATTGGTGGATTATTAAAACTGTAGTATGTCTGACTCTCAATTGAGGTCTACTGGGCTTTAAAAGGTTAAGAACAATTCAGAACCTTTGTTTCTTACTTGATATCTCATTCTTCCACTTGATTTGCTACTGACAAAAATATGAACTGTAGTATGAAGCAGTCACATTGCTCTGTAAAGTACGCCTTGAATTTGTTGTTGTATTTTTGTCTGCTGTAATTGAGAGTTCAAATTACTTCTTCTTCATGATTACCAGCTGCTATGGCTGTCCGTCAAACAATGATTGTACTTTCTATTTGCATACGCAATCCTACGATCAATCCCCAATAAATAGTGTTGATTAAAACTGTTACGGTGATAGTTTAAAACAAGGCATGCTCCACTTTCATATTGGAGATAATATGCAGAGTTCGTCAACACGGAGACTAAATGCTGTATTCGTTATGTTACAAATAGGTCATACTACTTTGAATCAGTATTAGGCTTTATATTTCGAATAGTCTGCCCGTATGCAACCACAGCACAAGTAGTAGCGAAGCTATTAACACCAGGTTCAATGAAAGAATCTGCAAATATATCTCGTTCCAATTTCTGGTGAACATTTTCATAAATCATGTCAAAAGCTGCTTACAGTTGTAAACTTACAATCTGATGTTAGGATAAATTCACATCTTACCATTATCGGCAGTAACTGATGAATTTTAGACACATAATCACTCCTTGAATCAAATATTTTAAATTGTATCCCTTCTGATTCCCCACAAAGACGACAAATAGTGTCAAAATTATTCATTCTCTTTAACATACTACACACCGCGAAAGAGCTGCCTGAGACAATTAACTAGAGCAACACAAACAAGGTTGATATTAAGATCTCTGTCTCCTGTGTTTCAGAGGTCATACTGTCTCCGCCATCATATAAGGTTGGTATCCGTGATGGTTTAGGTAGACATTACAACAGCCACCTTTATCAGGTGCAACTGACTTTTGAGAGGGAGATATGCGTTCATGAAGTATTGATATTTCTTATATATAATAATCAGGCATTTGGTAAATAAAACACCGACTGGTAAAGGATAATTGTCACTGATTACAATTTCTCATTTGTAACAATTAGCATAATGAAATTTTGCTGATTATTTAACACTGCTTCTACGGGAAACAAATTTGAACCCAAATTAACCAATTGTGGCCAACTCAAGACTCCAAATGCACTGGCACTACTATCTTAGATGCACAATCATTAACGAAAACAAAAATGTATGTCTTGTACACCGAAAATATGGTAGCATTAAAATCCAGACCAACTTACTGTGAAACATTAGAAATGTTTAATGTTGGTGTCATAAGTATGTAGCAAAAACTGTCATACTACTAATTATAATTTAAAAAGTATATAAATAAAGAAAAAATGTGTTGTACGTAAACCTTAAAATTAAAGTATACAAAACGATTTTGCCCGTTGTTTTGTATGGGTGCAAAACATGATCTCACTCTTAGGGAGGAACATAGATTGCATGTGTTTGAGAATGGGGTGTTGATATTTGGGCCTAGGAAAGAAGACGGGGTCTAGAGAAAACTAAATAATAATGAACTTAAAATTTATACTCCTCCCAGAATTGTCAGGGTGATTAAAGTCGATAAGAATGAGATGGGCTGGGGGCATATAGCACACATGGATGGGACAAGAGGTGTGCACCTGGTATTGGTTGGGAAGCCTGAGGGGAAGAGACCACTGGGGAGACCTAGACATAGATGGGAGGATAATGTCAGGTGGGATCTATGGAAGACAGGAGTTGAAGGAGACTGGATTTTGTTGGCCCAGGACAGGGCTTTGGTTAAGTCGGTGATGAACCTTCGGGTTCGGTGAATCAAACATGAAAGGAAACACAATTTAGGGGAAGTGATCTCATTACACATCTGAAGGTGTGGATCACAAGCTCAATGTACCAATTTGTTTTCTATAATTATATTACAATTCATCCTTACATCATTTTGATCACAGACACAGAAACAACACACAGTTACTACTTATACAGGCTTATAAATACCATTCCACAAAAATCCATAATCAGATTTGGAGTTTTGAGGGCAATATAAAATGAAGGTTTTGATTATTCACAAAATTTTACAGAATTTGTCTAAAAAACATATGCAAATAAAGACATCCACAAACTAGATAAAATTGGAACGTATTTCTTCCGGAAAAAATATGATTGTGCTCCAATGTAACATGGTTTTTACAACACAGTTTAACATTTCATTAGTTTCTCTAGCACACACATACACAAGGTATAATTTGTGTCTACTGTTAATTATGCAGACCGTCTCATATTATCTCAAATAAATTTTTTGTTTGGTCAGTTCTGCTTTTTATGAAACACTTTTCTCTTTCTTTCTCTTTTCACTACATACAGTAAATATTACTTTTCCTGCTTTTAAATATAAATATTTCAAGTTTTAAACTGTATGTGCCAATGTAAACTCTTAGCATTCTGTGCTAACAAATATGATCAGGAAATAAACTTTACTTAGCCTTTACAAATCACTTTTTTTATTAAGTCTATATATAATACCATTCTAACACATGCCTCAGTAAGTCTATAACAATAAGGTTGTAAAATTGCTTGTAACAGAAAAGTAACTGACCTAATGAATCCTACAACATTCCCTTCATCACTTTACAGAAATTCATACCAAAATATACAAAATATAGCAAATATTAAAGAATTTAATCAACAATAAGCTTTCTTCTTTCAAATGTCTGTCATTACTCTTGAGGCACAGTAGGTAGTTTCTTGTTGAGGGTACAAAATGGATACATATTTTTGTTATTTTCTGCTGGATTAAAGTTCACTGAATTATGGAGGGTTCTTATGTATCAAACTGTAATGGGAAATAAATTTATATGGACTGATGATACTGCTATTATATGAAGGAATATAAGGTATGCAGCATTTAATAACGACACTAATGTTACTAGGGTGGGAGGGGGTTCTACGTTGAACTATACTGTTGCCTGCAAGGGATCTCAAACTGAAAGTTTACCTAATCCTAATTTTTCCTGAATTAAAAAATAAATGCCCATGCAAGTAAATTTAACAGCAACACTAAGATATCTATCTTCTGAGTTGTAGACTACACAGCACTACAACCCAGAAGACAGCCATCTTCACACTCACCACTGTGAGAACGTCAAATCTTACTAAACAGTAACATTGTTTTACTTTCAGGAAAACTCAACACCACCACAAGAATATCCTACTGATTAAGTTATTTATGGACACTATAACAAAACTGCACAACAGAAACAAAGAGTCCACTTGTCTAATCTTGAATTGCTATAAAATCACTGCATATTTGTCTTCATGGAAAGCTCACTTCTGTCATGTGGGTACACATAAAAAACCTTGTTTGGTACTGACAAAAATATGAACTTCAATAATACTGCCACAAACCGTGCACAATAAAGCAGCCTTCAATAACAGTCAGTATTCAGAAAGCACTTTCTTGCATTGCTTAGCACCTTGAAAAAAATTCTCAAAGTAGGAAATATGGCTGAATGTGCATTATTTAATAGCTGGATACTGAGTCATACTGATGACAGCACCAGACAAGGTTACTGGAAAATGTCATCTGCTTGTAAGAATGTAGCCAAGCATGAGAGCACAGGATGGTAAAGAAATCATATAATATCCCCAACTGTCACAAACTGGTGCAGTTACAGAAGTATAAGAAAAGTGAATACTATTATCTGCGATAAGGGATGTATCAAACCGTTAGGCAATGAAATACTGCAGACAGAACTTTGCTTGAGGACAACTTCTGTTCGTGATGCTTGAGAACTTTTGTTTGTGACAGTTCAAGATTTGACAGACATATTTGTGTTTTCTTCAAATGGCGCATTTATAGTACAAGTGTTCAAGTATGAGAGATCTTGTGACATAAACATAAGGGTAGGGAGTAATTATGGGAGCAAACTGTGAGTGGCTGCAGCAAGATTAACTATCACTGGTAAAATGTACCATGAGGAAGTTGTGCTGCTATATGCTGTGGTAGTTACTGGGGAGTGGACCAGTCATGAGGGGGGAATGAGATGTGCTAAGTGCACTAATGTCAGCAGGAGAATTCAGTGGACAACTGTCCAGAAAGGCTTCGGTATGTCCCCGTCTCCGAGACATCATTCCTGAAACAGTAAACATGCACTGGCATTACAAGAGGGAGAAAGAAAAACAATTCTTATAGTAAACAAATGGCAACACTGAAGAAAATACATTTTTGAAATTAAGTAAATTTACTTTCATACCAAGGAAGCATTCATATAATTTTGTGGCAAAAGATATCCTTCTACATAAGAAAATGATCATCATAGTCAATGAGAAACATTACTGTGCTCATATTTCAATGAAGTACATAATCAGGTACTGTGTGAATTTACTTACAGGTGTCAATGTCAAATGCCAAAACACATGACAGATGAAATTAGACAAAACATCAGCAACTGACAAATGGCCAAACTTAATAAATATAAATGAACCAACAGCTCATATATGAATACAATTAAAATTACACTTACCAAAATTCTATTTACATAAAGAGGGCTAATAATGAATTATGTTTGTTTCAGTTTTAAGAATTTATAGACAGTGTGTCTATATGGCAAAGATCAGCAAAATGATCAGCTAACAATTATTCACACACAGCATCACATGCATGAAAAATGGTGGAACATAATTCAGAATTGCTGTAAAAAAATGGGTAACTCCACCCCTTTAATTGGGGCACAATAATAGTACATACTGTTGATGACCGACTGCTTTCTAGATCCATCCTAGCCAAATTAAAACAAAAACTAGAACTGATTTGATTTCTTATTCATGTCTATGATCATAAATATCAGTTACACATTTGATGGACTCAAAATGATACCACTAAACCATTAAATTAGAGAAGTGATTTGCTAAACTTTTATTATGTTTACATACTACACACACTTCAGGGAACATGAAATTACTGACCACTGCCAATGAAAAAATGTTATATTTTCAATGCAACAAAAAATCTGCAAGAATAACTCTAACAGTGAATAATCTCAATAATAATTTAACAATACAGTAGATTCCAGTTAACTGGGCCATCGGTTAATTGGGGCAGCCATCTATTTGGGATAAATCTCAAAGAACAAACCTTTTTAACGTTTTATGTGGAACTTCGCATAATTGGGCCAAAGTGTACTAGTCCCAATGTGTCCCAATTAACCAGTATCCACTGTATATAGTTGTGAACAAGAAAAGTGACAAATAAAAACCTACTTTAAAAATATATTTGCAAAGCAAGAGTATATTCTATGTTAAGGATCAGCTGAAGAGATATGGATTCTATTAACAATTAATAAAGTAAGGCCATTTTCATGTCAATATATAAGATAAATACTTATCACCAGTTTACTATTCAAATTACTGTAGAAAACAGTGGGAGTACCTGCAATATTAAATTCTGAACTACCATTTGAAATGGTGACAAAATTTATAGGCTGAGCTACTCATACATATAAGACAAGAAAAATATAAACTTATTTTTGGATGAGAGATGAGTTTTAGTAGCAGACAAAAATTTTGGTCACCATATCACTAAGCAGCAAGGTAAATTAGATAAAACAAAGATGGAGTTTGGATGTTACGAAAACAATGAAAAGTATGCAGTGAATATGTACAGGTTACACAAAATGGATACCCCAAAAATCAAAATAGAAATGAAGACAAGAAAGCATCATAACAATGGAGGAGAATAAAAATGAATGAGAACTGGCTCCTGGGAATCTGTAAATACACATTTTATGTTGGAGTTTTCCCAGTGTAAACATGGGATCCAAAAATAGTGTTGTTGGTCCTCCATGGGCAGAATAGTGAAAAGGTAAAAGAAAATGTTTCCATATGTTTTACCAAACACACCCAACATATCTGTAATACCATCAACCATTTTCAAGTGCTGTCAATACAAATACAGGGTTCACTAGAAGAGATGGCCAGATATAAAACCAATTTTAAGTGACAAAATACCCACAGCAGATAAACATCTGGTACCATCATTACTAAAATAGGGGTTATAAAACAATGCTACATGTAAAAGAAACTGTATGGGACATAGAGTTTAAGGTTCATGTCTGGATACTAATGTTTCTTTATGAGCCACTGATCAAGGGTACAATTTTATACACAGCACTAACAAAGAATAGTTACAGCAGACACCATAATCTGTTATTGTTAGTGTCAAAGGACTTAAAGTTTTGGAGAAATTCCGGGGCATTCCCTATAGGTTAGTTGAAATGACTCAAGCTGAACATATTTATCTGCAGAAAATTATATTTGTTTGTATGTCAATATTATAATTTGAGGGGGAGGGGAGGAAGAAGAAAAGAAAAACCGCCACCACCATCAATACACCCGCAAGAGAAGTCTGTTATTTTAGGAGAGACAGGATGACATAAAAGCAATACAACTGTGCAGTACGAGTGCAATGGGAAAGTTCAATAATGAAACAACCATGGCTCCTGCTGCCGTCTCCCTGGCCCCTACCTTCCCGGGAGGTGTGGGTGAGGTGACCACATCCCTAAGTCGGCTGTCTCCGACCCTCCCTTCCCCATGCTGATGCTTACTCTATTTAACGAGGTTTCCCCACAAGCAGCATTATCCTGAATCTGCAGCCGTTGCATATGTCTCTCGTGGTTGGCCACTTTGGCTTTGTTCATGGGAGAACCTGGGTGGAGTAAACACAGTTGGATGAGAAAAAACCTGATCGCTAGTCATATGACGACCCACTACCAGACATTAGTAGGTAACATGCGTCCATTTACTAAAATGGGAAGGAAACTAGTTCTTCACTATAAAATAAAGGTGCTAATAACAGAGATTAAGAGATCATCTGGCAAATATAAACTATTTCTGATGTTTTTATTTCATTTAATAATCATTACCAATAAAATTTGTGCTCAAGGATCTTATTAAACATGCAAGTTAAGAGATATTATTTTCATGCAGTTTTTGCATACAGGATTATGAAGACCTGTCAAATATTAATTTATAACATACGTAACAGCACTGTAGTTTTATAGTAAAAATATTTGTGATGATGGAGAAAATTTTGAGGAAACTGTCTTCAATATAGCAGATCACTAAAATTAAATGTCATCTGATATGTTTAACACACTAAAATGCAGTATATAAAAGGCATTTAAATTAACTGGTCTGACAATGTCAAGATACAGTAAATTTCAATTTGTGTGGTACTATGTTATGAAACCTTTATATAGTTGTAATGCAATCAATATTTACTGATTTCCATGAATTTTAAAGCTCCATCTGTCTGTAGTGTTAGCTCATGCTTCAAAGAAATTTTCCTTCATAAAACGATTTTCAAAAGTGTTACAACATATATTCATTTCTTGCATAATTATTTTTAACAAGTATAGATTATATTGCATTATTTAAAATTTAGATGTTTTTAAAATCATGATAAACCCAGTCTATGTAACCTGTTAAAGACAAGCTAACCTGAGATGCTAGTTAATTCAAAATCAGATATAGAATGAGACTAGATAAAAAGCATACTATTATGCAGACATGACAAAGAAAATTATATATACCACTGGAGAAAAGCTTTCTTTCAGCAACAAAATCTTGTTTATGAAACATTGTGTCCAATTATACAAGATGCAGAATCAAGACGAGCACTGCAACATGGTGACATCTGCACTCATTGTGACAAAAGCACCAAATAAAATGATCCCTATTACAACTATCTCAAGAGATCTCCAATGTTGTGCTAAAATGTGTTCCATTTAAAACCGTACCTGAACACAAAAAGTATTTTATATCTTAAGAAAGTGTCCACAAAATATGATGGAAGGGGTCTCTACTGTTCTGAATACATGTTCCAAGAAACATGTCACATTTCTGCCGTGATACTGCCAATGGCATTTCCAACATTCACTTTCAGGTGCTATATGCTTCTTGGACTGTTTTGGTACATATATTCTACCTCACAGAAGGCAGTGAGGGGAGTTATATCTGGGTGGTTACAATTCCTTTAAAATGGTGGTCTCCAAAAAATGCCTCCAGCATATCCATTCTTGTCCTGGCCTTATGACACATATCCTGCTCAATCCAAATATATCTTTCATGAAGTTAAAATAAGGAGCACAACTGCATAATTATGAAATTAGAAACTTTAGCATCAACTCTTTATTAATAAAATAACGACCCTACAATTCTGTAAAGTGACATATGCACCAGATGTATATCTTCAAGTGATGCATAGGCATTTCTTGGATTGAAACTAGAGACAAGCACTTCACAGCAGCTGGTCAGAGAACTAATGCTCAGAAGCTGACACCAGAGGGTGCCTAGTACTACTACATGAAACGCAAAAACTGTACACTGAGATACACAGAATGTTTTCTATTTAGGTACAGTTTTAAATAATAAAATATATGCCAGACAATGGACAATTCCAAAATAATTTAGAGTTATAGGATATCATTCCATTTTTGAAAGGTGCAAATATTCATCACACACTTTGTCCTTTCCTTTTTCATTTGTAAGATCTATGACATGTAAGAGATATACAGATAATGTTCCAGTCTGTAGTTAAGAACAGTCCAAATTCCAACAACAATAATGCTTTCTTGCATTCCTATTGAGAGAGAATTAATGAAAATTACTAAGGATGGTTATACAGATAACTTTGGAAACCTAAGGCACCATGATGTAACTTGCAGATTGGTTTAGGAAATCTCAAATTTCACAAGTAAATATTCTTATAAATTAGAAATGTTATTTTCAACTTTCAACCACTGACTGTTTAAGTTCTATTATGTAAACCAGTGTTCTACAACTTGTTTCACCTGTGCCAGACCCTAATTTGTCAAAGATACAAGACAGCACATCAATGATGAATCTGGGTGTGTATTACAAATTCTAATTGCAAAAGAATATGTGAATATGCAATTTCCTATAAAAATTAAACACACACCTGCAATCTTGTGGAAGCAAACTGGTTGCAGAACAGTGACCTACATTATGACACTAGGTAAAATAGCAAATAAAATTAAGGAAAGTAACAGTAGACAGGCACATCCACTCATGAATTTACATTAGTTTTGAATGTTTAAATGGGACAGGAGTGGGTGGAGACAGCACAGACCTTTACTCAGGTTTATTAAAACATTTCTCACACTTCTTTGTTTGAATCCTAGGTCAACATCAGCTCTAATGCATGAAGTAGATATGTCTACACATCTGTGAATACTAAGCCCTCTAGCTAATGTGACAATTACCTGCTACTATGAAGTTTCTTATACTCTGATTTTATGACCTACTCTTACGCGCAATTCACTGAAACACTGTAACAGCACAAATGTTACTTGTGACTTACTGTTGTGTTAAATGTAGCTAGATAATATTTTACAAACAACTTGTTATTACACAAAAATACATAATATAAATATATTATAACAAGTTGCGTTTGGCTGTAAAAATAAATATTATTGAATTGTGAAAGCACAATAATTGAAAGCACACGATGGACTACAATAATGCATTGCCGATTATGTAGCAATATTGTTCAACAATATGGTATCAATACTTACCAATATAACTTAAAAGCACTGGAAGGAAAATGAGACCATGCGCTGCTCCAAAAAGCACAATACCAAGATACATGCGGAAGTAGAACACTTGAAATATCTGAGACTTTGCAAATCCCAGAACAAGAATGCCTCCAAATTTTGTCAGGGTGATTCCAGAGAAGATCTGTAAACAGTACACAAAGCAACATATAAAACAGACAACATTCTTTTGAAGAAACCACTCCTCTTACAAAATGCTTATATGAACAGGCTGCAAACATGATAATTTCCATTTATATTGCTAAAGAATTTAAAAAAAATTACAAAGTCAATAATAGTCCACCTTGCTGATACTTGTAAAGGGGTAATATTCAGTACAATGTCATAAAGGTTTCCTTACATAGAAATAATTTCAATCCTGGGTTTTATTAAAGATCAACAATTAAAAGATATTACTTGTCTATTTCAAATTTAAAAAG
>NW_019059565.1:116999-154573 GCF_000696155.1 Zootermopsis nevadensis
GAAGCTTCAGTAAATTTGACATACAGATATGAAATGGTGTTCCACATTTTACACCTAACGTTGTACCCATTTATTCCACAGTATTCTGTCAGAAAACTGCATTCTCAATCTGTGATATTCTACCTCTAGTGCTATTCACAGAAGCGTCCTGAAATTTCATACAGTAGTAAATATGAAAAATATGCAAAATAATTTATGTGTACAATAGAATGGCAAACACATGAAAACCAGCTTTCGACCAACACATCCATTACTGATAATGATCATGTGGAATTTTGCAACTAACTTTTCTCTAAACATGAAAATTACAAATATTTAAAGGCTCTCCAGATAACTGTCACTTCTCAGACACTGAAAATGAAGTGAATAATGAATACCACCTTGTATCTGAAGCACTTGAAGGGAAACAAAGCAATTATGAATTCTTTACAAAATTCTCTGGCAAACGCTCAAAATGTGACAAAGTTTATGTAACATTAGTTTTCTGATTTACACCATGCCTAATAATGTTCACTGCATAAACTGGCCAAATATTATCATTTCCTATGCACATAATTTTCCAGTTGTGGTTGATAAACTTACTGATAATTCTAGCTTCAAAGTGAAGATAAAGCGTATATGCTAGAGCTCTTGTATGCAGCCAACTTACCGAACTACCCATTCTTGTTAATGCATCTGCAGCTCTTTGCACTCTTGTTTCTTTTACTGATACAGCAAAAGTATGTACAAGATGACTACAGAACTCGACAGAAATACCAATAGCCTGCAAAATACAAAGAAGTTAATGTCTCTTTAGTCTTAACAATCCCCTTGAACCAATCTAAACCTCTAAAAATATGCCAACATTTGATTCATTTCTGCCTTCAATAGGGTAATGATGATGGTGGCAGCATGGCCTTTGAAACTTTGGTAAACTTCTACTAAACTACATGGTGTTACAACCCAGAAGACAGCCATCTAATTTTGATCTAATAATTTACTTTCCTAAATTTCTCACAGAACTTTCAATGTATTTGTTACAGATTTTACTACTTTTTAAAATAACCATTAAATATTCTTTTCCTACAAAATTCCTTCACAAGTTCAATGTACTTACTTTTTCTACATGAAACTTTCAAACTGTCTCTATCTTTTAAATGTTATTACCCCAGGAAAATACATGAGCATTCTTATTGGAGATATCCATTCAAAATCCTTCACAATATGAGACCACATAGAAATGTGAGGAAATTTAGATTTCTGACAATCAGATAATTTTTGATATCATTTCACTGTTACCTAAACAAATGAACTTACTTCTATTTAAAGTATTTTGGAGGATAAATTACAGATCGATCCAAACACTGTTCTACATTTACTAAACAAGGAAATATATAAATGCAGTCAACCAAGACAGGAATAGAAATACAGGGAATAGGCAAGTCACGGGGAAATTATGAGCACCATACACAACAGAAATCCAGTTACTCAAGAAATATTAAACAAAACACTATGTTTAATTTGGTGCATTATAAGCCATGTTAATGATAATGGTATTTGAATCAGAATTCCATATTGAATATGACCCTAATTCTTGAAGTTTATGATACAGACTGGTCATCCAGTTTGTAGTCTAGTCAGAATACTGTGATATTCTGGCTCTCACAAACTTCCACAGGGCATAAAAATTCATTGGATAACCTATTAATGAATAAAAATAAGTATGAATACCAATTAACAAATATTTCAAAGTACTTACAACATGAACAAAAACTAGAAAACTCAAAGAGAGAACCCAAACACACTTTTAAGAAACCTAGTCTACCTGTATGACTCCAAAGAAATATACACACCATTACAAGGTTGACAAGAGAGACAGCATTTAGCGTAATATGCCACCAGTACATGAGGCCTCCAATATTCACAACAATCATCGTGATGGTAATAATCACCACAATGGATGAAAAGACATCCAGGCCCATCAATAAGAATGTCACTACAAATATAGCTGCTAACGAAACTCCAAGGCTGAACAAGGTGTCAGGCCATGTTGTTAAGTACTGTTCATAAAAGACATAGAAGACACTGCAACAGAAATGTGCACAAACATGTTACAGAATTTCAGAGTATGCCACATTTTATTACATATTATTTTGTCATACTTTATTATGCTCGCTGTTCTTAAAATAAAATGCAGTTGTCATAATCATGGATTCACATATACCTTAAAGCAAATAATTGCTTGAACACAGCCTAGTTTATCTTCCTGTACTAACTGGATTTTAGGCTTGTATAGTCTGTTCCATTAACTCCCATCCAAAAATTGCTTTCTCTATCTCTTTTGTGGTAACCTGTATTTATTTTTCAATGAGCACATAGTACAGTTCTAAATATGCTAATCTATTTCTCTGCAACCTTTCTACATGTTATTAAAGTTTTAAAAAGTTTACTTCATCTCACCTGTATGGGAACACTTCAATGGTAGTACTGTAACCCAAGGCCTTCAAATGCGAGTTTATGGAGTCTGTAACATTTGCTGAGATTGTGCGAGCTGATTTCAGTGATTTGTAGTAATCCTTTGATGTTTTGAGGATTGTATGATATGCCATGAAGTAGTTTGCACCAACTTGTGCAAGGCCATGTTCATCCACTTTATATCTAACACCCTAAAAAATAATTCATCACCAATATCAAAATTAAATCACCTGAAGACATGAGTAGAGCTAACTCCAAAGATAGTGTCTCCTCTTTCTCCTTTTTACCTGCTGAGGAAAGCAAAATCCAGCTTTTGGATCACTGCAATGTTTAATTTTATAGTTTAGATGATAAGACAATCCAAAAGAACAATTTCACAGAAATATCCCTTGCTTAAGACTCATTCACAAACCTAACATTTAATGACAACAGAATCTTAAAATATTTATATATTTCATACACTGACATCATAACACATTTCTCTAGATCAACTAGCAAGTTGACAGATTTGTACTTTATTCAATTCAATTAAGTATTGCTAGTCTACTGTACAAACAGCCAGAAGGCCGATTACAGATACAGCACAAGATTAGAGCACAATCTTAATAAATATAGAAAGGTAACAAGAAAGAGTAAAGTAAAAGGAAGTAAAGTTGTCCTGCTTTATGAATTGTAGGCACTTGGGGGGAGAGCAGTATAGCTCCTACTCATTCTTAACCTTGGCACTAGACAGGGGCGAGTGGTCAGTGCCACACCCTGGCCACACTTTAAACCCAGGACCCATTAGATAGAAGGCTGGGTGGGCCCCAGAGCCAGTCTGGATGCAGAGGCTAGAAGAAAAATCATCTGCCCTTGTTAGGGATTGAACCCAGGTTTTGCCATCCATAGTCAGTCACTATACTGACTGAGCTACATCAGCTCCAAGGTAACAACAAAGACATTATCAAAAAATTATGAGTGTAGAGGATGTTAATACACAAAGGCAAATTGCTACTGCATACATTAATAGGTTTGTAATAATAATTCATATAAATGAAGTCAATTAGATTAAAATGAGAAGAAATTATGCTAAAGAAGGTACTAAAACAGAGAAATTCTATAGTAGCACAGTCAATGGTGAGTAGATGAGAGAAATGGGAAAAAATACATAAAAATTTGTAACAAATGTAATTAATATCTAACATACGGATAATAACACAGTTATTATAGAATGCGATTAAGGTAAATAATTTTTGTAAAAAATATATCAAAGTCCTTGCAGACAACATTAGCAGCTGGTGTGCATCTAGCAGGAGGACACTTTTTAATTGAAGAGCTGGAAGTGAACACTGAAGACAAATATAACACAAGTTAATGTAAGACCAGTACCAAAAGTCGCCTAAGATGCAACTACACAGACATAATGAAATGGTATGACTTAAAATTTCTAAACATCACAAATAATGATATAACACATACCTGTCCATAAGCTGCATGTCCAGCTTTAGCACAATTTTCATCTGGATTATCTTGCAAAAAGAATGGGACAAACTTTTCAAAATCAACTGGAATCGGACGATTGGTTTTGTTATCAATATGAACAACACAGTCTGAGCAGCCTGAATCTAAAACAAAAAAGAAAAACACAATTTCCTTAAAATAAAGTTTTCCATAATTTACTTGTAGCTACTTTAATAACTACCATAGAATTTATCATACCTTTCTCCATGCTAATTTTCTTTTCCCAACTTTCTAGCCATTTGCTTACTTCCATGTACTTCCATCTAAACTTTGGACACTTCAGCAAAAATCTGTAGATAATTATAACTGGATCTGCTACTCTGCTATTGTTCCCTTAGCCTTACCTTCAATGTTTTGGACACTCTTGAGCTTCTACTGGGTCTACCTCTATCTGGGCCTCTCTCAGATTAGATTTCTCCAAACCTACTTGTGGGTACCACAGTATATCAAAATATCATACTTACGGATATTATGTGGGCAGAAGGAATTGTTCTGTGTAAAGAACTTGCAACATCCAGAATTAGGAGCTGACCAGTCCATATAGTCATCAATCCATGAAGCTGCAGCTCTAGCAATGTATGTTCTGTAATATGAAAATAAAAAATGGAAACCAAGACATGCAGTCACCAACAAATGCTTTAGATATTCAAATATGACTACACTAATCTAGAGAAAGAAATTACCTTTTAGGATTCTTAGAGGCCAAATACACCTGTGTACTGAGAGAATCAAGATTGCAGTACTGCCCTCCACATACCAAGTTCTGTACTTCTGGTTCTGAATAATTCAAACCACCTTTGACAACAAAGTACATTGGTGGCCCAATGGATAAATAACGGCTCATATTCTGAAACAGATATTATGAAACATTACACTGAAACAAGTCCAAGAATTATATTGATACAGCATACAATCTAATAATACAGAGTAAATAATTGACCAATGTGTGATGAAGGCTTCCACATAATTGCAAAGCTGAAAATGTGTGCAGCTTTACTGTACCCCTTATACTTCTGCATTATGAGGAGTCTGAGCAAGACGCTATCATTAATGTGACACAAACACAAAGTAGGCTGAAGAGATGGATGAAAATAACTCGCTTAACTGTATTTTTTTTTTGGTAGGGGGAGATATACTACAGAAATACTAGGACACATGCAGAAAATTATATATCATCCACTATGTTCACACTTCCAACACGGTATAATCAGCAATGAAAATAATATCCATTTCTGAGGTAGGATAACCCATAAGACAAATTCTGCCTGCCATTCCTAACAACAAAAGATTCACAAGAATGACTGCCAAGAGATGACACAACATGAGCTCTGAACTAAACCTGATGCTGATACCTGTTACTTTCCGTGTTACAAATTTTTAAGCTTTGCATAGAGAAAAATCTGCACCTAGATCTGTCTGGATGTAACACCCAGGGCAAGTCAAGTCTACGTCTTAACCTGGTAGATACAGATCGCATATGATCAATGTGACAACCACATTTTCTCTTTAAGGTAAGAATGTTACATGGACTATTACCTTGAAGTATTTAAGAACATATGAATCTTCAGACATTGAGAGTTCTTGGTCCAAACCAACTTCAATGTCAGGAATTACAGCAATACTTGTGCATAACCAACCAAAAAATACAACCATCACAGCAGCTCTGACCACCGACTTCATCAGCAGAGGAACATAAAGAAGTTTGAAGAGCTTGTACAGAATTCCCTCAGAGTTGGAATCTACTTCAGACTTAGGGCCATGTAGGAAACAACACACATCCAACCTATTTTCCTGTAAAAATTATTTGCAAAGGTTAATACCAATTAACTAGCCTCAAAGTCACGAGACCATACATGTCAACTGTGTAATAAATTCAAACTGTTACCTTCATATTTAAAACAAACGCAACATTTATGCTCATTAAAACATGCTGAATAATAATATATGGGCAACTGAATCTGAGAACAATGACTTACATAATTAACTAGATGGCTTACCGAACCCGAAGGTTCATCACCGAATTAACCAAAGCCCTCCACCGGACCCTGTCCTGGGCCAACAAAATCCAGTTTCCTTCAACTCCTATCTCCCATAGATCCCGCCTGAGATTATCCTCCCATCTACGTCTAGGTCTCCCCAGCGGTCTCTTCCCTTCAGGTTTCCCAACCAGTACTCGGTGCACACCTCTTGTCCCATCCATGCGCGCTACATGCCCAGCCCATCTCATTCTTCTCGACTTAATCACCCTGACAATACTGGAGGAGGAGTACAGATTTTTAAGCTCATCATTATGCAGTTTTCTCCACGCCCCATCGTCTTCCCTCTTAGGCCCAAATATCCTCCTCAACACCCTGTTCTCAAACACCTGCAATCTGTGTTCCTCCCTCTGAGCGAGAGACCATGTTTCGCACCCATACAAAACAACAGGCAATGACTTACACATGTACCCAAAATAAGAAGACAGTGAATTTGAGGCAACCCCATGAAACGGGAAATTTAACATAAACAATAAAAAATAGAAGCAAAATAAAAAAATATATATATATATATATACTCATGATATATTTTGCACAGCTTCATATTATTGATTAATTCTGCAGAATTCAATAGCATCACATTAAAATTAGCACTGTCTTCATGACAGAAGATGTTTCAACATGTATCTTGTTAAAAAACGTTAATGTTCATAATTTAAATGCTGATAATGCTTTTATAAACAAGTAACTATGGACCATAAATATGAATGCAGGCACAATCTCTTAAGCAACATACTTCAAATAAAATAATATAAAAAAGCATCTGATTTAAACACAACATTAGAGACTTACTGCTTGTCGTATGGTGTCGAGAGCTAACAAACTGACAAAGCAGGTGATTTGGAGTAAAAAGTCAATCAGCAGGGCCATTCCTGCATACAAAGCAAATGCACGGACTGCAGGCATGTCTGATAAAGCACCTGGAAAAAATTACATCAAGATTAAGAACCTCTCTACAAAAAGGACCTTCATAACAAAGAAAATGGCTAGATGCTATATATACAGTGGCATACGCTATGTACTAGAATATCTCTGTACCTTGCACACAATTTGGTGGCTTAGTGCTTGTTATACTTCTAACAAATTTTTTTTCCTTTCTTTTAGTCCTGAACTTTTATTACAGTCATCTCTGTGCCTGCACAATTTAGAATTTATTTAATCTTTGTTATTAAACAGTACTTTTCTTAAAATTTAAAATCATAGGTCATTTCTCCACTTCAAGTAATATAATACTGCACAGAGGAGAAAGAAAGATAAAAACCATCGCCTTTCAAATTAAGTGACAGTATATTACCTAGAAAAAAACAACATGACTCTGACAAGCTTGTTAGAAGCATGGATGGCCCAACTTGGGCAACAACACGGCCTATATGTGACACGTGGCTCTCATTTGGATGGCGTGGTTCTCTCTGGTGTGTCTGCACTAGAATGAAGATATTGTCCACTCCCACAGCAAGCGCCAAGAATGGAATTACCTGAAATTATTTCACTAAATTCAGTGAGAAATGTCAGATACTTAAGAAATTGCTATAATCATTGAAAATTACTCACAAAGGAGGAGAAGGCTGCAAAAACACATACAAATAAAGATGACTATTCTTTCTACAAACAGTAAAAATAGTATGGAAATTATATCCTGATCTGATATAATATAAATGTTCAACAAATTCAGAATATACTTCATATGCTTCTGCAGATCAACACTTACCTCAATGATGATGAGTGTTGCTGGAACACCAATAAAACCAAACAACCCAACTGAACACACTACGGAAGCAAGTACAATCAACACTCCTCCTAACCCAAGCGTCACTTTGCTGTCAATCTGTAACAGAGGAACATTTAACCTCAATACTGTGAAGCTCAGACTTTATCTTGAAGTTTTCTGTCCAGTAAAATATATTAAAAATATTATAGTTATCAGTCTATGACACTCCTTCCTCTAAAAACACCTCCTAAAATTACTCCACCATTTACATCAAAGGTTTGTGATGTAAATACATTAAACTTCCATTGTGTGATAAGTCAGAAGAGTAGTTTTTTCCAGTCTCAGCACACAGTGAGAAGAGTTGGCAATCAACTGACAAAAACTCATAAAGCACATATTAATATTTATGTAAATTTCCATTGTTAAATAAATAAATATAAATCTCCAGAGTGCTATACATTTCTATACAAACACACCTGTTTCCAAGTGACTGGTGCTATTCCCTACAGAAGTGTGAACACACAATCTTCTGTATCCCATGAATTCACAGCTAAGACCGATGAATTAATGAAGGAACAATCTTCCATCTGTCAGAGAATTATAGGAACTTCTGGTGGCCCAGTAACACTTCTCTATCTTATATGGAAGGACATACATCGGAAAAACAGGCTTGTAAGTTCAAAATGGTAAACATGGCAGACATACATAATAACTTTGCACATATAGCATAAAATAAGTGAAAAAGATGTCTACAAGCCTTTCATGCCCTATTGTCCACCAGCCCTGCCAGTGGTCAAATATCAATAAACCAACTTTATCTGTATCAATAAAACCTTCCAGAAAATATAGTTTTACCATTCTACAGGTGTCTTACCAGCAGCCGACTGCAAGTGCGAATTTGTCCAAGTGCAATTGCAATGTATGCAAACATAATGATGTAGCTGACTAGAATGGTGCTGACATCTGAATGAGACTCACGATCCAGCTCATCTTCAATTGAGCGCTCAGATGTAAAGGCAACTTCTATATCTGGATGTGGCTGTGCGGTGTAATTCTTCATGAATTCAATAAACCTTGCATAAAGAAATTTAGTAAAGCTTAAGTTGGATTCATAATATTTTGCACAGCTTCATATTATTGATTAATTCTGCAGAATTCAATAGCATCACATTAAAATTAGCACTGTCTTCATGACAGAAGATGTTTCAACATGTATCTTGTTAAAAAACGTTAATGTTCATAATTTAAATGCTGATAATGCTTTTATAAACAAGTAACTATGGACCATAAATATGAATGCAGGCACAATCTCTTAAGCAACATACTTCAAATAAAATAATATAAAAAAGCATCTGATTTAAACACAACATTAGAGACTTACTGCTTGTCGTATGGTGTCGAGAGCTAACAAACTGACAAAGCAGGTGATTTGGAGTAAAAAGTCAATCAGCAGGGCCATTCCTGCATACAAAGCAAATGCACGGACTGCAGGCATGTCTGATAAAGCACCTGGAAAAAATTACATCAAGATTAAGAACCTCTCTACAAAAAGGACCTTCATAACAAAGAAAATGGCTAGATGCTATATATACAGTGGCATACGCTATGTACTAGAATATCTCTGTACCTTGCACACAATTTGGTGGCTTAGTGCTTGTTATACTTCTAACAAATTTTTTTTCCTTTCTTTTAGTCCTGAACTTTTATTACAGTCATCTCTGTGCCTGCACAATTTAGAATTTATTTAATCTTTGTTATTAAACAGTACTTTTCTTAAAATTTAAAATCATAGGTCATTTCTCCACTTCAAGTAATATAATACTGCACAGAGGAGAAAGAAAGATAAAAACCATCGCCTTTCAAATTAAGTGACAGTATATTACCTAGAAAAAAACAACATGACTCTGACAAGCTTGTTAGAAGCATGGATGGCCCAACTTGGGCAACAACACGGCCTATATGTGACACGTGGCTCTCATTTGGATGGCGTGGTTCTCTCTGGTGTGTCTGCACTAGAATGAAGATATTGTCCACTCCCACAGCAAGCGCCAAGAATGGAATTACCTGAAATTATTTCACTAAATTCAGTGAGAAATGTCAGATACTTAAGAAATTGCTATAATCATTGAAAATTACTCACAAAGGAGGAGAAGGCTGCAAAAACACATACAAATAAAGATGACTATTCTTTCTACAAACAGTAAAAATAGTATGGAAATTATATCCTGATCTGATATAATATAAATGTTCAACAAATTCAGAATATACTTCATATGCTTCTGCAGATCAACACTTACCTCAATGATGATGAGTGTTGCTGGAACACCAATAAAACCAAACAACCCAACTGAACACACTACGGAAGCAAGTACAATCAACACTCCTCCTAACCCAAGCGTCACTTTGCTGTCAATCTGTAACAGAGGAACATTTAACCTCAATACTGTGAAGCTCAGACTTTATCTTGAAGTTTTCTGTCCAGTAAAATATATTAAAAATATTATAGTTATCAGTCTATGACACTCCTTCCTCTAAAAACACCTCCTAAAATTACTCCACCATTTACATCAAAGGTTTGTGATGTAAATACATTAAACTTCCATTGTGTGATAAGTCAGAAGAGTAGTTTTTTCCAGTCTCAGCACACAGTGAGAAGAGTTGGCAATCAACTGACAAAAACTCATAAAGCACATATTAATATTTATGTAAATTTCCATTGTTAAATAAATAAATATAAATCTCCAGAGTGCTATACATTTCTATACAAACACACCTGTTTCCAAGTGACTGGTGCTATTCCCTACAGAAGTGTGAACACACAATCTTCTGTATCCCATGAATTCACAGCTAAGACCGATGAATTAATGAAGGAACAATCTTCCATCTGTCAGAGAATTATAGGAACTTCTGGTGGCCCAGTAACACTTCTCTATCTTATATGGAAGGACATACATCGGAAAAACAGGCTTGTAAGTTCAAAATGGTAAACATGGCAGACATACATAATAACTTTGCACATATAGCATAAAATAAGTGAAAAAGATGTCTACAAGCCTTTCATGCCCTATTGTCCACCAGCCCTGCCAGTGGTCAAATATCAATAAACCAACTTTATCTGTATCAATAAAACCTTCCAGAAAATATAGTTTTACCATTCTACAGGTGTCTTACCAGCAGCCGACTGCAAGTGCGAATTTGTCCAAGTGCAATTGCAATGTATGCAAACATAATGATGTAGCTGACTAGAATGGTGCTGACATCTGAATGAGACTCACGATCCAGCTCATCTTCAATTGAGCGCTCAGATGTAAAGGCAACTTCTATATCTGGATGTGGCTGTGCGGTGTAATTCTTCATGAATTCAATAAACCTTGCATAAAGAAATTTAGTAAAGCTTAAGTTGGATTCATAAATTAAAGTATAGGCATCCTTCATCTGACATTATTATTTTCCCCCATCTCCCCAGATAATAAACAAGTTCACTCCCACTCACCATGCTGCTGGCTTACCTCTCAGGTCAACCATCAATAGCAGCACAATGTTTTGCCTCATTAAAATAAGGAAATTAATAGTCAATTAACCATCATTCAAGGAATCACAAAAGTTAGATGCATGCACCATGTAGCAACAGAAGCTAAAACTGTGCATTCAAAAGAGACATCTTTTGTCTTCTCATGGCATGTTCCTTTTGTTGCTACCCGATCAAGGTTAGATATGATTCTGAACATGTTAAACTTTAGTGACAAATGAAGTGTGTGTTGTACCTGCAAATTTAATATCCTCATATATACAGCATAGAGACATAAAAATGAATATGGACATTTTAATAGATAAGTATGTTTTGGAAAAAATGTTGACTCTAAAGTTTCCACTCTTGTCAATATACCAACAGAAGAGTACTTACTTCTGCTCCCACTCAAGAGCCGGTCCCAATTTGGTCTTGTTGTGATAGTTATTAACAAGAAATGTAAGGATCACTGCTGTTGCTCTCTCATATCTTGGTTCACCTTCTAATATTTCTCCAGCATCCAAAAAGCCACCTAGAGCTATGGCTGGATCTACAGGGCCTCCATACTCAGCTAGGCATTCAGGATTGTAATAATTTCTGAAATAACACAAAACATATCAGAAGTTTATTATTACATAAAAATTTTAAAAACTCTTAGCAAGTGTTTCATACTACCATGACATTCCTTTTATTTTCATTCATATTTACAACTAAAAGGTGAAAAGTGCATCTATGCCATGTGTGTACATCCATCTACATGTAAAAACTTGAGAACCATTAAATTGATTCCCATTAAATGATAATAGGAGGTCTCACTGAAATTTGTCAGCATATTAACCTTCAGTTAAGATCGGACAACACTTTACATGCATTTTTATTCTCAAACAGCATGCAAACACTACTGGATAGGTGGCTCAGGGAGACTCAAGAGCTGCCCTACACATAATAATATAGAGATAAATCTAATAGGCACTACTGGATTCAATCATCAAGTGTCCTGTCCTAAACTTGTCCCATTACAGAGTTATCAAACAACTGTAGGAGAGATCAGACACTGAACGCTGGATGCGGAAAATCAACACAACTTACAAACACTATAGAACAGACATTAATACACCATTCATAGAAAAACTACAAATTTCAAAAGTAACTGAATTTTTACATTATAAAATAAACTGGAAATAACATGCCAAATGAGTAAACATTACAAAACATCATGCACTATAAATAAGAAACTTGCAAGACTATGGGAAAAAAACATAATTCACATACCAAAAAACTAGAGGGGGGGAGAAAAAATTATGATGATAATGATGGTACTAGAATTTGGCCACAATATAAAAAAATAAATGCTGTATGCTGGAAAAACATTGTATTGGGGATCAATACACATTCCTGTTTGATGAAGTAAAAATATCTAAAACATATGAAACAGACAATTTATTGGATATTTACTGTGTGCATTTCACAAAATGATCCAAGTAGTTCACAACAAAACCCTCTGGATCTGTGTCAGTTTCATTAAAAGTATCTTCACTATCCTGGAAGTAGCCCCAGACACTCTGCACCACACACTGTTCAACATGGGGTGGTCCAGTGAATTGTGATGTCAAGGGTGCAAAGCAAATTTTCTCCAAACCATTGCCCTCTTCTTTACCAATCTGCATCAACATCAAAATATCAATCAATATCTCACAGATTAATATACTAATAACCAGTAACTTAAGGTTTTGTCAGTTCAGCATTCAAATTCATGGTCCCTTAGAAAACATCACGGAGATTTCACCATAGATATATGGTACCAAATGCCAAACAAAATGCAAACACTTACACAGTCAAATGAAACATTAAACTACAAATTCAAATAATATAAAAATTAACTAACCTTTTCTATTTCTTTCTGAAGAGACAGAACTGTCATTAGGAAAGTCTCATTGAAAGCAGGTCCAAAAACTATGGGTCCATTTGATGTATTGTGAACAATCTGCAAATTCAAAAATTAAAGCCAAACATTTATTATATTTCTATTAGTTTAAATACTACATTTCTTTGTACATTTCATAAATCAATTTTACAAATTTCACCACTGGGTTAACTTTTACAAATTTCATGCAATAACAATGTAAAATAGGAAAAATGTGGAAGATAAAAATCCATCTTAAATAGCAAACTTTACACTACAATTGATGAAAACAATAATAAGAAATGTACATAAACTTACAGACTTATATCCTGATGCTTGAATGATAACTTGTTCAGTACGATAGAAAGGTTCAAAATGGCTATCAAAATATTCTCGTTCAACTCTTGATCTGCTATGGGGTGAAGCCCACAGTTCTACTGGGTTTGTGGTTACTTTTATGTATTTGATGCCATGTCCCATGCCAGTAACAACACAGAGTCCCACAAACAAAACAAGCCAAGGATGACGAGCACAACCTGAAAAGAAAAGTAATTAAATAAGACTACACTTAAACTGCGCTAATTCTTGCAATAATGTGATGAGGTCAACTGTTGCACCTTCAACCAATCTTGTCACAGTTGCACAACAATTATCCCATTCAGGAAAGATGCTTACCCCCATAGGAAAAGAGTGACAAGCCAAATATGGATGGGCCCATAAGGTCTTCCTTGCTCACACTAGAGGATAGCATGTAAAAATTAAAATGCGAGTAAAATGGAAATTCTTTAAAAGCGTTTCCTGCTCGCATGGCTTACTCATCACCCTAATGATGGAGGCAGCAAGGACTTCTGAAAAATCGGTAAACTTATACCAGACTACACAGCACAACCACCCGGGAGACAGCCGTATTCGGACTCACCGCCATGAAAACTTGAAATCCTACATGAAAATTCTTTTCTGAATCCTTTGTAGCTTAGACACACTCTAATAAACATTATTCCCTGTCAAATTATATGAAACAGATATATATTTGCAGAAGTGAAACAAAATGTTGCCAAATCTGGTGAAACTAAACAGACACACAAATGATGTATTTGCTGAATCTAAATATCCTACATCCAGCAGTTTGTGGCTACATAAAAGACCAGAAAGAATGGGTGTACAATGTATCTTATAATTACAAGTTCATGTGAAATTGATATAACACAGTCTTACTAATTTCCAAAATACCTCACAGTATGTACGACAGTATTCTGAAACAAAAATCATTTCCTTCACCTACCAAAACAAATTCACTTCCATTCTATGAAGGAGATACAGGCACCAATTTCACTCACAGCCCATTAGCAACAATAAGACTAACAGCAATTGCAGATGTTCAGTTATGTCAAAACAATTTCAGAATAAGTATACATAAACAGAATGAAAATGTCACCTATTTATTGCAGTACATTATGTACTTATCAATGAGCAAATTATTGAGGTGGATTTTGAGACAATTTTGGTTCAGAGGGTCTCAAAACTTGTTAATTTCTCATTTCTAAAATGTTTTGTACTAAATGATATAAAGTGTCCACACAATTTGTTGTGGACCAAATGTCAATTACCCTCCAGCTCACCTGTGCCCCACCACTGAAAGAATTCTTCCAACAAAGCATCTGTTCCAGCACCTAATTTTTCCAGAAAAGATGGTGAACCATGGTCCACACGTTTTGTTGATTCTTCTTCTTCAGCACTCATCACACCTTGTAAAAAGACAATGAAATGATTATTAAAATGCAGAACTTTCTAACAAACTATATCATAAATTAACTGTACTCATCTAAATTAAATGAAAGACTGTGCTTCCTCTTATAACTCTTAATTTCATAACTGCTCTGCAGTAGAGGTGAACTGTTCTGTGGAGTTCCTTAACATCTGGGTAGTTCCACATCAAACAGTTAATCAATTTCTTAATATGGTATACACGCCAACATTTGGCTCTTTCTTGAGAAGTTGTTTGTTGCTCAGGTGATCAAGACATTCTGTACACTTCATGGCACCAAAGTATTGAGTACAGAACAGCCCACTACCGAATGCTTATTCTCAGCCAAATGAATCAAGTCCATACCTATTTCTTTATGATCCCTTCAGGTTTTCTGAAGCGTGGCAACTGAGCTACCCCACTTAGTGCCAAGTTCAAGATTGAGTAGGAATTATACCTCTTCTACCCTCATGTGCCTTCATGGCATGTAGTATAACATTTTTACATTACTTTACTTTATGAGAAAGACAAAAAGTTGACAGTGGAACCACGGTTCCGGAGAATCTGACGTAAATACGTCTCTGTAACGTAATGTAATGAAATGTAATACTTCTTATATAAGAAAAGTACTTTTGATATTCTAAAACGTTTTTACCAGCACAAAATTATCTAGTCTACGACGCACTTCTTCTACAAGCAATTCACAGCTCACCTCTTTCTGCAATAACAAATAATGTAACACAACAATGCCGAGTAAACAGATGACACAACAATTACTTTCTTATCTATTATAAAAATTTGTGATTCCTCGTTGTCGTCAAAAAATGACGTCATCAACAATGTAAACTTTCGTTTATACTCGGCATTGTGTTCCACAACAATGCCGAGTACAACACAACAATCTATCATCTTCTACTATAAAAATTTGTGATTCCCCGTTGTCGTCAACCAATTTGTCGTCAAAGAATGACGTCATCAACAATGTCAACTATAAACTAACTCGGCATTGTTGTGGAACACAACAATGCCGAAGGAGGGGTTGGTCAAGTGTTTTAACCCTCCATTCGGGGGGTTTAATTTAGTTTCTTACACAAGATTTTAAAACGCAACCAACCCCCCAACCCCCCGAAGGGGTTGGTTGCTTTTTAAAAACTTGACCAGCCCCTCCGAGGAGCTCCGAAAGGAGCGTTCTGCCCTAGTGTAACAAAATGCATGCAGGAGTTCATATAAAAGCTGACCATTGTTGTCAGTCCATATTTACACATTATTGATATGAATCTTACACAACTTCGTTACGCTTTTTTGCCGAATGACTCTTCCGCATAGACATACTTACGTCAAAAAATTGTAGCTGTTTTTAAAGACAAAGGCATAAAGAGTAAAATATAGAATTTACATCTAAAATAAATATAGCACAGATTCTAACCAAAAAGAATCTAAACTTCTGAGTGTACATTGTATGAGCAAAAGAGAAGTAATTTAGCATATCTCTACCTCTGTGCACAAAACACAAGTCACAAAAATTATGTTTTTCATCACCCAACTTAAACTTTAAAAGAACAGTTAACCTACATATTCAAAAGATTTTTTTGTGTAAATCAATACCCTATCATCTGATCATTAATCTTTATTACATTAAATATAAGTAGTCTCTTTCACATGCAAAATAATTTCCTCATATACCCAGAGAGTATAATGCATATGCAGAACAATGATAGTTTGGCAGTTTTATGGCAGCCAGGCTTGCTCATTTCTGAAGTCAATTTTTCTTTCAGCAACAAACTATGCAAATCAAGAGAAAAATATGTGGTGGGCACAAATGTAACTTGGTGAGCAGCATCAATGAAACTTGCTTCAACATAACATGCCAATATATTTCACATCAAATAAATGACAATTATGAAGCCGAAAACTTCTTGAAGGTTAACCCTACAGCACATTCAATAAATAACTAATTTACTTTCATGCATACTTTAAAAAATACAAGGAACTGTAACAAATGAACAAATCTAGCCTGCATAAAACAAGAAGCAAATATATTAAATAAATAATTAAAATACTGCAGTAAAATATAAAGTAGTAGTTCTGTGAAGCACTACCAACAAGCAGCATAATGCATAAAAAGACAATTCAGTAGCTTAAGCCACATAAACATACATGAATTAGCCAACTAATAAATAACAGCTAAAGATTTCATGAGCACGATATAACAGGCAAACTGCTCAGAATATCAAAATCATGTATGGAAATCCACATTAATTTAATATTAGATATCCAAACAGAGGAGGATACAATTCAAGAATGTACAAATATATTTTGTCTCCAAGATATAATTCATTACATTTTCAACTATGTAAGTCTGTGAATAAATTTCCAGGACCACTGTGAACTACATAACAGATTAGCAAGCAACAAAAGCATAAAACACAATGAAGAGGTCATGAAACTTAATAGCAATTTATGATAGTTCAATGGATGGAAGCTAATATTTTATACCACTGATCTACTGTCCATCACTGGTGCTAAAATAAATCTGATACAGTGTGAGTCACAGACCCACACCCAAAAGAGATATTATAACAGCAATAATAGCAATATCAACATAAATTTTACAACTTTCCAGAGGACAGCAATAATAGCAATAACAACATAAATTTTACAACTTTCCAGAGGACGCATGGCTTTTTTACATTTATATTTGATTTTTAACAGGGCAAATCACTGAATAAACATAAGTACGTGCTTGATGCACTGAGTTGCAAAAAACTGTCACCAATCTCATATAATGAACTTTCATTGCATTGATTCATTTACTGCACAGCTATAAAAAGAAGAATGCTCCATTTGTAAAGGAATAATGTCCTTCCTTCAATACATAAACATACACCAAAGACAAAAATGCACCAAAAATGAAGTTGTACACTTCCAGGCTTAATCGTTATGGCCAAAAGACTGACAAAAAATTTACATATAAGGACACCATTAATCATACAATACAGGACATACCATGGCCGCAGAATGTACAATATGAAACACACCAATATAAATGCAGAACTCCTATTTAAAAACACAGGAAATGCATATAAGCGCTAAGTTCAATATACTATGCTTACAACAATCTTTTCTCTTTTTGTTGAGAGAAGGGAGAAATCTATACAGCAAGCTAATAAAGCAAACAAGTACTCTGCATTCAGAGTTTTACATCAGTTTGTCATAATATGCTAGAAATCAGTTTTACACAATGCATAACCCAAGTTTTAGGATAACAAAATAAATAAATGTAATATGAACTTCAAATGCAAGTATCAATTCCTATCAATTATGTGTTCATGAAGCTGGTGCACTTTGACAGTTACGTTAAAAAAGCTTAGAATACGGCATGTTTAGAGTGAGAGAAAGAACTTAGTACAGTGACAAATTAGAGGGAAAAATGTAGTCATGGACATCAAGATAACATCTCTATGTAACTACTGATTCCTTTTCAAAAAACACTTTGCCCATCTCACATTCTCAACATACAGGGAACTGACACCAGAAAGCAGAACATACATCACATGATTTCATGCACAGCAACAAGAATAACACAAAGCCTTTAACATAAACAACAACAGAGAAACAAGAGTGTTAATCACTTGCAGAAGAGTTATGTACACAAAATCAAAGCATTAAATTTTAGGAATGCTTGCATAACATTTACAAACATAACTATAAATTGTAACAGTTACACTTTTCACAGAACCTAAAAAATCAAAACCTACTAGATCTTTTTGATTGCAAGGGACTTTCTTCCTCATCTGCACCAAGGGCAATCCGAGACTGATTACTACCAGCCAGTCTTCGTCCAACGGTGTGTCTAATCTCTTCTGCTCTGTCACCCCGAACCAGGTTTGCTGTAAGAGAAACTTCTCATATAACAGACTAACTGAACAGATCTCCAACTCTCCAACCACTGGACAAGTACTACAAAACTCAACTCTGCTGCAAAAATGCATTAAGATACTTTGAACTCAAGGAAGACAAATGGAAAAGCTCGTCATCAAAGTTCCAATCTTTTGGGAACAAAGCAACAGTCATTGGTATGATCCAGAAAATCTAATAAATGGTATATGAAAAACTGTATTTAGAGTTTTTGGATATCCTAATACATAAGTCTGAAGACAATGATGAATTAGTTAATCAGTGTTGCCATTAAATTCAGAGGCCCACATTAATTAAAGGCAATATCAATGGATGTGAAACATTTCCAACAAAATTTGTAGAAACAGATCAGATAAATCAGTACAATTTTATTCCTACATGCCAACTACTTTATAATAAGCACAATTTTCTTCAGAAACAGCTCACACTATAAACAAAAATTGTACAGAAAATGCAATCTCATTAAGATCTAAAACTTTTATTTGAAATATTTTTATAAGCTGAATACTGAACAAAGTACCAACTCTAGCAGAATTGTGAAGCTTTGCAATAATATATTTGTACCAGCAAAATAATGTGGCAGGTAACTGGCATCCATTTTTTCTTGTTGAAGACGCATGGCTTTTTTACATTTATATTTGATTTTTAACAGGGCAAATCACTGAATAAACATAAGTACGTGCTTGATGCACTGAGTTGCAAAAAACTGTCACCAATCTCATATAATGAACTTTCATTGCATTGATTCATTTACTGCACAGCTATAAAAAGAAGAATGCTCCATTTGTAAAGGAATAATGTCCTTCCTTCAATACATAAACATACACCAAAGACAAAAATGCACCAAAAATGAAGTTGTACACTTCCAGGCTTAATCGTTATGGCCAAAAGACTGACAAAAAATTTACATATAAGGACACCATTAATCATACAATACAGGACATACCATGGCCGCAGAATGTACAATATGAAACACACCAATATAAATGCAGAACTCCTATTTAAAAACACAGGAAATGCATATAAGCGCTAAGTTCAATATACTATGCTTACAACAATCTTTTCTCTTTTTGTTGAGAGAAGGGAGAAATCTATACAGCAAGCTAATAAAGCAAACAAGTACTCTGCATTCAGAGTTTTACATCAGTTTGTCATAATATGCTAGAAATCAGTTTTACACAATGCATAACCCAAGTTTTAGGATAACAAAATAAATAAATGTAATATGAACTTCAAATGCAAGTATCAATTCCTATCAATTATGTGTTCATGAAGCTGGTGCACTTTGACAGTTACGTTAAAAAAGCTTAGAATACGGCATGTTTAGAGTGAGAGAAAGAACTTAGTACAGTGACAAATTAGAGGGAAAAATGTAGTCATGGACATCAAGATAACATCTCTATGTAACTACTGATTCCTTTTCAAAAAACACTTTGCCCATCTCACATTCTCAACATACAGGGAACTGACACCAGAAAGCAGAACATACATCACATGATTTCATGCACAGCAACAAGAATAACACAAAGCCTTTAACATAAACAACAACAGAGAAACAAGAGTGTTAATCACTTGCAGAAGAGTTATGTACACAAAATCAAAGCATTAAATTTTAGGAATGCTTGCATAACATTTACAAACATAACTATAAATTGTAACAGTTACACTTTTCACAGAACCTAAAAAATCAAAACCTACTAGATCTTTTTGATTGCAAGGGACTTTCTTCCTCATCTGCACCAAGGGCAATCCGAGACTGATTACTACCAGCCAGTCTTCGTCCAACGGTGTGTCTAATCTCTTCTGCTCTGTCACCCCGAACCAGGTTTGCTGTAAGAGAAACTTCTCATATAACAGACTAACTGAACAGATCTCCAACTCTCCAACCACTGGACAAGTACTACAAAACTCAACTCTGCTGCAAAAATGCATTAAGATACTTTGAACTCAAGGAAGACAAATGGAAAAGCTCGTCATCAAAGTTCCAATCTTTTGGGAACAAAGCAACAGTCATTGGTATGATCCAGAAAATCTAATAAATGGTATATGAAAAACTGTATTTAGAGTTTTTGGATATCCTAATACATAAGTCTGAAGACAATGATGAATTAGTTAATCAGTGTTGCCATTAAATTCAGAGGCCCACATTAATTAAAGGCAATATCAATGGATGTGAAACATTTCCAACAAAATTTGTAGAAACAGATCAGATAAATCAGTACAATTTTATTCCTACATGCCAACTACTTTATAATAAGCACAATTTTCTTCAGAAACAGCTCACACTATAAACAAAAATTGTACAGAAAATGCAATCTCATTAAGATCTAAAACTTTTATTTGAAATATTTTTATAAGCTGAATACTGAACAAAGTACCAACTCTAGCAGAATTGTGAAGCTTTGCAATAATATATTTGTACCAGCAAAATAATGTGGCAGGTAACTGGCATCCATTTTTTCTTGTTGAATAAGAAAATTACAGTTATTTGTTAACAGTAAGTTGTTTATATAATCTAAGGAAGATTCATTCAAAACATTATTTACATAAAACAAAACATTTGCAAAAATGGTACATGCGCATCACTAATTATGTTTATCCATATTAACAAAGTTCTGTTCATTATCTGAAGTAAAGTATAATGAACTCAAAACCACGTAACATAAAACAGTAATATACTACTACAATTTTATACTGTATATATAATTTATAATATAAAATATCAAGTAAATATTCTTGTTCAAGGATATTTTGCCAAATCAAAACCAAATGACACAAATATCTAAATCTGAACACAAATAATGGCAAATGAATTGTTTCAGGTAAAACAAAAACCAAGTGAGAGGAGATGAACCATCTAATAGGTCTGAAAATACCACAAATAATACATATACAAGTCTAAGCTATGAGATTCATTATAAGTAATAATGTCAACCAGTAGCAACACATTTGTTTTGCAATGGTTAAAAATACATCTTTAGACAATAATTGACATTATAACAAAGTGTTTGTTTCCTGATAACAGATTGGTGAAGCAAAGACTATAAAATTATACATAAATATTATTATGAAATATAATTTTAAAAAATGGTAAAGTATGAAGAAAGGAAAGACATGCTAGTACTGAAAGATAATAATATCCAAAAAAGACTTTGATTTCCTGAACTGAGTTTACATATTGCAGAATTCAGAAAAGAATTGTTGTTTAGATAAAATAAATATGTAAAGCCAAATAATGAAGAAGAAAAAGGACAGACAATGTCTACTTTAAAACTGTTAACAACCATTATTTCCATTCCTCCACAAATCAACTTTTATTTTAAAGTTGTAGAATTTTAGCAAAATATGCAACTATCACAAGAGAAGGTTTGTTTGGAGTGCATGACTGGTGAGGCACTTAAAACTAAAACAAGTTACACATCTTTTAAAAGATAAAATACATTGCAAACATGTATATTTCCCCCCAAGGGGTACTCTTATATCTTATTCCTATTCCAGCTACTAACCTACTTTCATGTCCATATGCTTCCAAACTTAATATTTAAACAATTATAAAATCTACAAGTCTCTCATGATTCCCCAACCCTGGTATCAAAGAATACAAATATTATGTTACATCCTTCCAGGTGTCTTCAGTTCATATAAAAGTACGCTGAAATGATAGTATATGTTTTATTTTTTGCGATTTGAAGTTTACTCGATGGGTTAAATCTGTTAAAAAATGTTTATAGATTATACTGAGATTGGACTGCAATGTACAAGCCTCTTCACTATACAGTATAATAATATATGCTTACAGTTTATGAAAATCTACTGCACTTCACTGGTATTAACTTATCTATTTTACATTATGTAAGACTTGACTACATTACTTTACAAAGTTAAAAACATAAGATAATTTCTTTATATGCTGATTTTGTATTTCCTTAACTATTCCAGTGAATCAGAATGTTAAACCAAGAGGAATGTTGAAAGAAAATTGTTAGAACCTCAAGATAATGGTCCCTGACATTCAAACTATGTTAACTCACAAATGAAAGATTATCACCATTAAAACAACCCATGCAATAAGAATAAATAGAAAGTACATTATGTCAGCTATGTTACCACATCCGGGAATAAAAGCCACAAATTTTATTATGCACACGTGTGATTGCCACTTAATTGGAACACACAAAATCCAACATTTTCTCACGCCAGCACCATTAAAGTGAAATATTAGTAAACTTACGAATGAAATTCTAAGAACGGATAAAAAAGTCCACAGCCTTTCTGTACCATGTGAGAGAATCAAATCTAGTTACATATAACCCCATGCACAAAGTTAAGGCAAGTGAACATGATACGTGTATATACGCAGCAGACGAGTGCATCACTGTTATTACAACTTTTTAAGGAAATTCAATTTTGGACTTGCAGTTAAGGCTGGGAATTCTACACAGTTAAAATACCAAACATACACTAATAAACAGTGCATATGCTGGAGAAATTAAGAACATTTTCAGACTGTAACATTTCAAAATACCATTATACAAAATTATCTAAGATCTTTTCACACACAGTACAGTGCCAATTACCTGACCTAAGGGAATCAAAGGACAGCTGAATAATAAAAAATGCTGGACAAAACAGAAGATCGATGAAAAAGCTGAGTGTAAACATCAACTTAATTTATGACATTAAATTATGAAGAAAATATAATGTGGCCATCAAATGAAAAATATCTCACAAATAAAAACAGTATTCAACATAATGTAAATCTGGAAACAAAAAGAGTTTATACTTTTAAGCAATTAGTAGTAGGTATATGCTCCTGAGCCTCCTTCCTTTTCTTTGCAGCAAGGTCATGCCATCACCAGAACAGTAGTATGTCTGTAGCAACTGAGTACATAAAATGTAGAAGGTGTGGTGGGGGAATGTAATTCATTCTGCTACATGCTACAGTGACTGTTGATAAAATGGAGCACTCCAACACAGCACACTGGATAAAACGTAATGTCGGAAAACCTAAGGTCAGATAATGACTCGACTGTATATGACCTATGACCTTTTAAACCATACCAAATTAACACTAAGAATGTTGCAGCCTACCCCAATCTCATTTCATTATACTGAATAAGATATGCTTGAAGAGAGCTATATTTTGATTGCCTGAGCGGCTAACTGACTGCTGGAGACACAGACACATGTACTCACTACCAATCTAATGTGATTACTCAACTGTATCAGTCCAAGGTCAAACTGGAAAACTTTGTAGTCAGGATTTCATACCTTTGCTGCAGCATGCTACATTCTAAAAGACTGGCAATTTTGGTACAACAGAAGGAATCAAAGTTGTTTAAACTATAATATGTACTTATTTGCATACACCCATTATCCACTACTATCTTGTCCACAATGAAGACAAATGTCTCTCTATACAATAAAAACTCAAACCTCAAATCCTACAATAAAAACTTGATTATTCCACATGAGATTGAGGCAATTCAAAGCAAATGCCAGTAGGTAGCTCTAACAACAGTAATAGCAGTGCCTGGATTCTGCAAGTGGATGGTTCTGCCAGCATAACATTACAAATATAATTATGCTGTGTGAGTTTAAGGTAAAAGTGCACATTGATAAACCCAAAATCACATGTAGACAGAAAGAAGTATCTTGGTAACTAGTCTCTTCGGCTTATTTTCCAAAGACTGACCACATTTAAAGATTTATGAAGCCTGCGTCATTCTGTAAAAGCAGTACGCTTATCCTTTGGGCCCCTCCAGCTCAGTCCTGCAATTTGTAAAGTAGACCTACAGTGCTACATGCTGCATAAGGGCTTGTGCAAGAGGGGAGAGGTGGTACAGCTACTACTCATTCTTAACCTTGACACTAGATAGGGGTGAGTGGTCAGCATCACGCCCTGGCTGCACTTTACATCCAGGACAGGAGGCTGGGTGAGCCCCAGAAACAGTCTGGAAACACGGGCTAGAGAAAAAATCCTCTTGCCACTGTTGGGGATTGAACCCTAACCATCCAGTCTGTGGTCAGCCTCTACATTGCCCCTCATTAATTGGTAAAATTGTCCTGAATTTTTAAATTCTTTTCATTAACTTCTTTAATACTGCTTTGTCACTATTTTACTTCCTGAGTACTCAAAGCTCTTCACTTTTTCCATTTAATAATTACTGATCCATCTTTTCCATGCTGACGAATCAAGGGATTAAGTATGATGTGTAAAGTACAAAAACTTTCATATTAGTAAAAGCAGTATTTGTAAATATTTAACATAAATGTACTCACTCATCCCTTCAAGAACATTTTAAACTACTGTAGTAAATGACAGGCAATGCCAGGCAGCAAACATATGATATACTACGAAAGCTTCTATACACTGAAAACAATTATAATGATTATCCTGCTTAACTAACAGACTGAACACCTAAGAAAAGTGGCAGGAAAGTTTCAGGGCATGATATATTTAGTAATAAAGCATAACAATTAAAGCAAAACTTCTGCCATTGCAAAAGAGAACACTAACAATCAAACCTAAAATTTATTGATTCATTAGCAAGCGTGACAGGACATGCAGGCTCACAATAGCTGCGGCTGCATTCACTGATAAACGTAATGTCAGAACTGCCGAGTGTGAAAGAAATATTAATAACACAACGGTCCTGAAACTGATTCCAATCCATTGCACTTCCTCTATGAAAATAATCATTCAGATAAACAAAAACTAAACTCTAAACTATATCTTTGAACTCAAAAAGATAGAGAGAACATAACATACACAGTAAAGAGTGTAACTAAAAAAAATCATATTTCTAAATAAAAGGTCTTCACACAAAAAAATCTCTGGTCAGGCAAGACAGGTACTATGGTAAACAAATCTCCCTCATAATAAATTAAAAAATGTGAACCTAATTTAAAAAATGGAGATTTTACTGCATACATGATGGCAAAGAACAAGAAAGAGAATTTATGTCAAGTGCCTGTCTTTCAATATTTCCATATGTGAAAATTCCATACTAATTGTAAAATATTTTTCTGTCTCTTACAAATGAAAGCAAGCCTAAATAAAATAAAAGCTGAAACTGTAATTAGTAACATATAAATGCATATTACAATACTGACCAATCAACAAACTTTCGGTGATATCTACAACAAATTATACATTCTTTAAACACTACTCTAAAATAACTGAAAGGCTTTCATGCTAATCCAAGAAACTGGAATATTACCTATGGTGTTGTCATTGTCACAACAGCAGAACACAACTGTGAGGAACACTAGTGATCCCACAAACCAAATTATGGCCATCACGACTGAAACACCATCCAAGCCAAATATGGTAAATGGTTTTGGTGGCTCAGGTTCTGGTGGCGGAGTAGGACAACTTGCTTCACAATCCACACAACTACAGGCAGGCACAGCTGGCTGGAGAAATAAAACAAACTTTCAACAAAAAGAATCATCATGGAGATTGACAATGGACACAGAACAATTAGAACAGATTACTGCTCCACTGGTTTAGCACATTTTAGGGTTCTAAAGGATTACACCTTGTATATAAACCATGAACATGAAATCAAAATTGCAAACAATTCTCAGTAGCTTCTAATCATTGATGCCACCTTAAAGAAGGGTTCAACAAATTCTGGACACAAGTTTCCTGTGTGTATATCTTCTAAAAGTATTGTTTTCAATCACAAAAGTATGGTAAGTTTTCATTGGCATAATTATTGACTTGCAAATATCACAGCCAATATACAAGCGTTATAGAGATGCAACTCAATTTTGGAGGTGGTGTCCACAAGGTAAGGTGATTAAGCAAGTGTCACAAATGAATATGGCTAGTTCAGATAAAACTCTACATATGTTGAGGTGCAGTCAGTCACCTTCATAGCACAAGCCTTTGGCACCTACACAGTATGAATACTAAGGCCTGCTTAAAGTATCTTAATCAAAATAAATTACTAAATTATTACTTACGCTTATTCCTTTGCTACATGGTGTTATTGATGGGTTCAATGGGACATACTTATCTAGTGTTTTGTTTGTTTCAATGTAAGTAATCTGGAATGGGACAAACGGATTGCCTTCAGCTTCTCCCATGTATGTGAACCACCTAGTGAAAAAACACATAAAAGCTGGAAAAGTAATAAGGAAAGTAGAAAACAAAACACACTTGAGATAAATGCACAAAGACGGAAGAAAAGGTTGTTCACTCAGAGAGGATCAAAAGAAGGTTCTGTATGCAACCTCTTTAAAGGAGCACTGGAAGGAATTGTGTGTGTGTGTGTGTGCACTCGCACACACACTATTGTATTATAATAATTTACCAATGATTCAACAGATTGTAAACCAATGCTATAATTCTAATCTTACTGTACACAGCTTTCTATATTATGGGACATCAAAACACAGACAAAATCTTCATAAATTTAACTGATACTTCTGTCTTTTGCAAATGAGAAGCTAATATAATGCGTATGATTAAGCTTTCCTGAACGCACAATAACTATGTCTATCTGCTACAATAACTCTCAGAAACCTGACAGGAATGTAAAATTTCAATGCTGTCCAATATGAACAAGAAACAAAATTCAAAGGTAACAACAGTCCATGTTGGAAAATCTATGAATGAGGCTCACTGTACTCAGAAGGATATATAATTTCAATGATAGAACATAGTGAATAAAAAGCTCAAACCCTAATAATAGAAATTTCACGCCTGGATGCTGAAGATACAATACATGAAACTTTTGTTTTGCAAGGACACACAATAACATGCTGCAAACAAACAATTACCTGCATGACATGAACATTTCAACAAGATACACTCATGACAAACCCATTACACAACATTGTTTCTCACATCGAACTGAACTTCTTATGAAGGGAAATAAAATACAAAATCTAAGTGCAGCTAAGATTAATATAAATAGCAAATTAAATGTTTACATATCAAACTAGGGCCTATAAGATCAAGGAAGAGAGAGCCAAATATGGTGGGAGTCTAACCTCTGAAGAATAGTTATATATGAAAAGCTATTTGAAAGCCAAGAACAATTTTAAATTTAAAAATTTTACATCAAAAGTGACATCTCTCCCACATACAAGTGTAATATGTGAAAAATCCAAATTTCTGTTTATAATTTATCACACAATTTTGTATACATACACACAGCAGTTCATGGACAAATGTGAAATTAGCACACATGTGACTCCATTCATCTCATGTGGCTAAGGAAGTCCCTGACATGTTTTTGTGCATGCATGTGAATCAGTTGTACTTGGTACCGTGTAAATGTAAGAATATAATCCAAACCACCTTACTACACTGATGGTATAGAAACATATGTAACAAACTAAAAATCAAACAAAACTACAGTTTAATATTAATTTAAGGAAGATGGCAGTATAACCAAAACTACACTGAAACTACTGTTCTCAGCTGCCAGTTCTGGAATACTGTCACTTTATCAAGTTAGTACAGGTAACAGTACCTGGCCATCTCTGGAAAAAGCAAAGCACAAATATGTGAGACAACACTTTTATGATTACATTCCTTCTTTTATGGAACAGACTCCCCCCCCCCCACACACACACACACACAAAGTACTTTAATTTTTTTTTTTACTTACTTCTTTGGTGAACAGCGACTTGCACCCCACTCTCCACACATCAAATCAAGGGCCAGACGACTTGTTGATGGCACTGACACTTGCTTGCAAGAATCATATGTGCCATTCATATAATTATCTCCTATGTATACTTCTATGCCATTAACATAGTCTTTACCTGTTTAAAATAAAACAAAGGAGTGAGACTGAAAACCTCAACTAAATACAACATGTGCCAAATGACATGCAACAGCACTGTGACTAAAGAGAGACTGACCATGTAGTAATTGTAAAATTTATGTCCCTCATGTTTTGAAAGAAGAAGGCAATGATGGTTTGTAACTGCTAGAAACTTAAAATTATTTAAAACCGGAAAATTATTCCAATCCACCCATCCAGTATTGTGTACATTGTGCATGCTGCAGCAGACATGTGCGCCAGCTATATCTGTACTTTTCTAACAAAATCAAATGAAACTTCATGAACATTCATATGTTACAAAGTTAATCTAGTTTAATGATACCTCAAAAATTATACAATTTTCTTCATTAAAGTATCTAATTCAATCACACTTATTTGCAGAGTTCTGCTAAATCATTAACTTCACAGCTGTCACAAAACTTCTATTTCACACTTTCTAATTTTACTAGAACAATCAAACGTAACTTAACCTCAACAGCTGGTCTGATTCAATGCAATAATCTCAAGAACTTAGGTCTATTAAAACTGGGAATCCAAAACTGCAAATTTATATTTATCCTTAAATATGTAACATGGCTTACTAAAAATACAAAACAGCAGAAAGTCAAGAAGCTACCAACCTGTGTCATCATTGTGCTCCACATCTGTCACATTGATAAATCTACTCTGATCAACTGCACATGTAAAATCACAGATGTGCCTAACAAGATTGTGCAAGCATGATGGGCATCGTTGCAGAAAAGCTGCTGCCAATAGAATATTCTGATCCATAGTCTTCAACTGTTTTGTATCACAGCAAGTTTTCATTACAGGCACTAAAAATAAGAATGTCATGTATCACTGGAGTCTGAAGATCAAGCACATGTATGGCTACTGCTTAATATACTAATTTTAGTGCTGCATGTACATTTTCATACCTCCACACTTGATGCTAAACTAAAGACAGGAACATTACACAATGAAAATAAAACTGTAAAGGAAAATGTTTGAATAAATAAGAATTATGATATGGGCTGCAACAGTCTTGCAGGAGGCCATCGACTTTTCTGAGGAATGTAGTGTCTTCTTCTAACCCAACAATTGAGGGAATGCATTCCTTCAAAATGTTGGTAACCACCTACACAAAATCATCCAGAAAACCAAAATCAACATTTTCACTGCAATTAGAACCTCAAACCTCATATGGTATTCAGATGCTACATACTTCATGCTAACAGACTTCAAAAGAGCCTATTTATTGGATAGGATTCTTTTAAAAAACTACAGCCAGATGTTTCACTTTGTTTTTATCCGTATTTCTAGAGTTGGGGTTATAATATTGGAATGAATTTTAACTCACCTTCTCCCTCAAAAAAATGGGGGCACCACTTTTTAAGGTATTTCTGACCATCAACCTCCAATTCTTTTGCTGAACCTTCATATGGACAATTTTGATACCTCCCAAAAGCATCCATATTGCATTGGCCATACCACATACAATGATATTCTTCTGAATTGGCACACTGTAACCAATACACACAATTCACAAACAGATCATACATTGCTTTAAGAAATGATACCCTACAAGTGAAAGAGATAGAATCCTCAGAGATTCACTTCAAGCAGCATCAGGATTTAGGAATCCTTGAATTTTTATACAGGTTTGCTGCTACAAAGGATGTAACCTCTCTTAGTAACACATTTTAACAGATGTGTACAATAAGACAAAGGTAACAAAACCAAACAAAACCAAACCAAACCTAATAAACATAAAACACATTACATGATCTGATGACACAATTACAGGTGTGCACTGTCAATAAGATCTGTAAGTCATTTAATAAACACACATATTAACTATGCAGGTTAGTAAAGCTCTGTGAATATAAGTAAGGTGGGTTACCACTTCAGCCAACTTGCTTAGTCCCTATCATTAATGTATAAATAAGGAGACAAGGACATTGAGCTCTGTCCAAATATAAGCCTCAGTACAAAGTGATTGTGAATGCAATGTACACACAATTCACACAGAACATGGGCAGTGTAATAATGAACTCAAAAACACCAGCACACCTGCATCAAAAGAACTAAAATATCCCCATGCTTCATCCTGTAATTCAGATATTACAATTAATATCACAAAGGACAAACTAAATTTACTCTTCTTAAACAACCAAAGCGATGTCAGAAATGACAGAGCTTTATGTATTAATTCTCTCAACAGGGGCAACTGGAGGAACTGAAAATTTGGCATTAGTTTACACATGCAATGTGTTACATTACGAAACATAAATGCAAACCTTTAGTGGTTCAGTCACAATACCCAACAGTGAGCAACTAAATGACAACTGCAACAAATTGTCTCCATCACTTTGCCATGAGTCACTCACATGCTATCATGAAGTATACAAGATACCATCCACACAGTTATGAGAAATCACAGCAAAATAAAACAGCTTCTTCATGTTTGTGCTGCATATAGCTTTAATACTTCACCTGTCCTGAACAATGGCTTATCCATGGAAAAAGACAGCGGGGGTAGTGCCAAACATTAAACATGTATCTTGTAGTTATGACACTTCAAGAAACATATCTAAACCTAATTTCAGAATATTTACCAAATTCAATAACAAAATAGCATATACAGTTCCTTCTGTGACATGTCACAGAAGAAAACTTCATTTAGAAGAATCGGCTTGGCATTTAGACAGGTGCTCAGTTGAACTAGAATTTCTCCAGTATTTATGGAACCTGAAAATGCATCGTTGAATTTACAAGAGCCACTGGACCCTAACATGAGACAGCTGAATCTATAACAATTGTGCCACTTCATGTATGATTGACATTTTGTGTGTTAACAGACTTTAAAAATAATGTAATTACAATTCACATTAAAGGATCTAAACACAGGAACAATAGATAAAGATGATGTGAGCGATTAGAACATTTTCATACACCATCTATTTGCTTTTAAATAAATATTTTTGAAAGAAGTAAATATAAGTTGGTGACAGAAATTCCACATTCACCAACAGTTCTTTTGACAGCTATACCAAGCCACATGACTTATTCCTGACTTCTAAGTAACATTTCACAAATGACACAGATGAGTAGTTAACACTCCTGCTTCACATTTAGGAAGTACCAGGTTTCAATCTTGGCTCCCAAGACCAGTCATCCTAACCCAAGTTCAAGTTGTACTTTACCTCAACCCCTTTAAACAAATGCCTAGATAGCAAATTAAAATAGGCTGTGGCCATTTCCTTCCATATCTCTTTGAATCCCTTATCTAACAATCATCCTGTCAATTAAGGCTATAGTCTACAAACAATACCAATAATTAAACTTTGGTCTTCAATAATCTTCAAATACCTTTTTATCAACAAACAAACTGTGTTATCTGTTCTTTTTCACCTAACACCTGTTCTAACAGACGTCCAGAATAATCTGATTCCAGAAACATACAAATCATAAATGTTAAAATACAAAGTAAACTTGCTATGACCAAAGTCCTTTCCCAGATCATGGTCAATCCAACTGTGTATCATTCTGTATACAACAGAGATCATATGCCTACACAAAGGGCAGTTAGGCACTATCTACTATTAATGGTAGAAATATAATAATTACAACACATAAACAGCTCTTATAATGTTCTTTAATGATTTGAGGTATGGTATAGTAACGAAAATCTTTAAACACATAACATGAAACATGTAGCTAAGATGGGGAAATATAAAATATATGGTTGGGAAAACTCATATGGAGCCACTTAGGAATCCAAGACGGTAGGTTAATATATAAATAACTTAAGTATTTAACACTAATGTTTATGGAATGATTGGGCTCAATTGTGAAGGAAAGAACAGATACTGGAGAAAACTTTAAAAAAAAAGAAAATGGAGCTCCATAATATGTACTGAAAGACCTGTTCATGTTGGACTTTGGGTCAGCCTGGAAAGTGAGTTCACTTGGTTCAAATTATATTTTAGTTCATGATTCTAAATTTAATTATGTTGTCCTAGTTTGGTCTCGTGCTCACCTCGTGCTTTCCTGTTGTCTTAATTGGGCAACCAGGCCTCACCCAATTTTATTCAGTATTTCTTAGAATACATGGTACTTTATTTTATCATTATGTATTAGAAAAGGTCACTGTTGGCCATATGAAAGTTATTTGACATAAATTTACACCAAATGTCAGTAAACATGGATGTAATCACTAGGACCTACTGAGTGCTACAGATGTCTGCTATTTGTATGTTTATCTTGTTCATTCAATCTACGTGCACTGGGTTCTATTACAGTTGTGTTTACTGATTTCTGTAAAGTGTGTTTCCTTGGGATAATTTGGAATAGCAACTGGGTTTGTTAAGAGAGGGAGCTGTGGTTGTTATTAGTCCCTTTTCTTCCACCCACTGGCCTCAAATAGATTCATTTGGTACACGACAGGGACCAGTGACAGTCTCTTGAGAAATCAGTAATCAACCATCAGGCTCTATAAAAGGCAGGGAATTTCTCGACTTAACTGAGCGCACTATCAGATCCCCAAGGAAAACTGCTCCACTGAGTCAATTATGAATTGGGCTGCACGTCGACTAAAATACAGAGTAATGGAAGGTCTTTATATTGGTGGAGTGAACCTTTGAGTCTGATGTGGCATGCCTGTTCAGTATCAATATATATTTCTTGCATCTAGAAAGCAAATAAACGGTCACTGTGACAACCTAACTTGGGTCAACTAGGGTTAACCTGAGAGGGCAAAGGTTATTGCCACAGTATTAATCACTATTTAAGTTCACTTATATGAAGGATGCCATAGTAGAAGTGAAGAGTACGAACCTACATTATCACAAAAGATTTGCTAAGAGGACCATTATGTAGAGTAAATTACTTTTTTATACTTCATAAATAGCAGCAAAGTTACAGTTTGCCAACAGACTAATTTACCAAACACAAATTTTTTATAAAGATTGTATTGACGTTAGGGAACACACTAATTACCTTACAGTGATTTTGATACAATAATATCGTTACGCCAACCCAGATTAGTCAACCACCAAAATTAGTAACATAACCCCATGATGTTGAATCCAAAACACTCTTTTACAACTAAATGGTTCACATTTTTAAATAACTAGGGCAGAACGCTCCTTTCGGAGCTCCTCGGAGGGGTTGGTCAAGTTTTTAAAAAGTTTTAAAATCTTGTGTAAGAAACTAAACTAAACCCCCCGAATGGAGGGTTAAAATACTTGACCAACCCCCTTTCGGGGGAGCTTGATCAAGTGTTTAAAAAGCAACCAAACCCTTCGGGGGGGTTGGTTGCGTTTTAAAATCTTGAGTAAGACACTAAACTCGGCATTGTTGTGGAACACAACAATGCCGAGTTTGTTTATAGTTGACATTGTTGATGACGTCATTCTTTGACGACAAATTGGTTGACGACAACGGGGAATCACAAATTTTTATTTTTAAATAATCATCTGTCGCATATTCACTACAATAAAATCTACACTGTTACACATTTGTAATTATCACCTGTATTGTCTATTAATTGTCGTAGGGTGTGGACACAACAATAACACTGAAATATGGCGTACATCAGCAATACAAATGCTGCATATTTACCGAAAAAGAGCACATACCTGGCCAGAAAACCATAAAATGAGTAGCACCAACATCCAGTTTATCGATAGTAACTCCGATGGTATACATTCATTACTTCTATATTTTCTATAATACCAATTTTCAGTTCTACGTTTCAGTCCACTAAATGCTATTAGTGACATTTCTGCTTCAAAGTTCGAACACAACACAGTTTATACAACAAATCTAGTAACTAATGATAAATCAGACATAACGTTACAGATATGTTAATTAGCAGACATTTACTTAATTTGCTCAAAACTGTGCGTAACTATTAATGAAAAACCAACACGCACTCAACTAACCACATCCAACACTGCCTTCCTTTCAGTCCTATATCCTTAGGGTGTGTTGCATGAGTCAATTAAATGACGTGATAGTTGGACGATGACGTACCCAGTTTGGCAGAGACCAAGAAACAATATGGTTACCTATGGTCATTTAACAGAATATACATCGTTACTTAAATTATACAGTATTGGAAATAACAGTTGATTGATATTGATTGAAAGCTCTCAATTAAATCTTGCCATACTCGAAAATCATGATGTTGACCCCATTATCTCTTGGTGTGAGAAAGTTAGGTTTGCCAAATAGTAGAAGAAACTTAGAACAACTGCCCAGACGTCATTTGTGATCATAATGATCAATTTTAATTAAATAACACTAAAAGTGAATGTTTATAGAAGTACCTAAAATAAATTTATGCAATTTGTTTTTCAACAGACCAAGTAATTAAAAAATATCAGTTTACGCAAATTTTCAGCAAGTATTTGCGAAAAGCTCAAAATGTTGTATGTTCTTGAGCAAAGTGGTCGTTAAAATTGTCCAGCCTAAAAGCATATTTAAATATCTCGACTATTTATAGTAGAATAACTCTATTATTTGATTAGCATCTCTTTATCCGTTCTCGAGCTGTGAAGTGCAGAGAAAGATGATCACGCTTTACATCACATCAATTATGCATGACCTAGGTCATATACGGCATGAACACACCGTACTTATTTCCACCACGTTATTCCCAATGTGTCCTTTCAGCCCTTCTGGCAAAGTGGTGTAGGTTATGCTCTGAACAGATTGAAAGTTGTAAAGTCTAATATCCAAGAAAACAGGGACATTACATACATTTTATTTAAGATAAAAACGAACAATGCTGCGAACGACTATCTGGCGAAATGATATCTTGAAATTAACTGTTACTAAAGCTATACGAATAAATGTAGTCAGATGTTTAGGTGTCGAATGTGTTAGGAGAAAACATCTCCACAGGTAATCTTTTATTTAAATTTGAATTGGTATTTAAAAGTAGCACAAAGGCCACTTCATGAAATTTATGGTTTAGTGTAAAACATTTGAAGTCAAGTGATTCCTTATGCGTCCTGAGGTGTTATAGACTAGAAGTACGCTTTTTGAGGAGGCAATACAAAATTGTTTGCAGATACTTGGTAGGATAAAATAGAGAAGGGTCGTTTTATACGTCTGGGATAAGTCATTGAAGAAATATTTTTGCATTCATGTAGCAATCTTTGTCACATTCTGAATATTGGCAGCGACTCTTGTTTTGTGCCCTGATGATGGAGGCAGCAAGCATATTTGAAACGTCACTAAACTTCTATCAGACCACACAACACAACTCAGGAGACAGCCATCTTCATACTCACTTCTGTGACAACCAGAAATCTCACACAGTCCAGTGCTTGTCTTCAACATACATACAAACCAAATTCAAGTTCATGATTTCAGTAAGTTACAAGTGAATTGTGTGTCAGACCAGTCAGGTTCTAAATTTTAAATAGCAATTGTAAGTCCAACAAAAAGCTCCCAGTTGACCAGTAACATTTGCTTTCAGCCTGACTTAGCTGTAAGAAAATTATTTATTCCACCAACATAAGAGATCTGTGTTTGCCTGTTGAGCTGCAGCATCATGCAGATTTGTAGATAGATACCAACGTTCTGCCTCCAGCTACAGGGCCCAAACAGAGGCAATGTGTTGTATCGAAACATTTATATCTAGCTTCCTGATATTAAGATCTCCTCTTCTAGTAGCAGACCTGATAGTCTAAGAGTCATGGTTAATGGTTTAAGAATGAACAAATTCAGTATGGACTTTTCTGTTATGTTCTTCCCGGATATCAGCCATAGTTCATATGTGAATGTAGTTCACATCACTGTATTCTCAATTCCACTTTAATCAGTAGGTCTCCATCAGTGTTAACATTCTCTTTATTTCCACTCATCTAATTATCCTTATAGTGCCTGGTCTGTAGAATCAGTCTGGTCCAGGAACTGTAAATAGAGCCATTGGTCACAGCAATAACATTCTTGTTGTAAAAGTTGGTAACATTGTTTCTGTTAGTCTTTTAATTATTGATGAAGAATCTGTACTTGCCTGGAAGTATAACATTGTTGTTACAGGTATGGAAACTCCTTACTTGAAAAAAATATTATATCATGGAGGTGGGGCATTACACAGAAGTGTTATTATAGTCCTGATTTGCCTCCACACACAAAAGTAGCACTACCGGCATTGTCACCAACTATGGAGGTGGGCTCTATTGTCAGTTGGGAAAAAAAGGAAGGCAAGTACATTGTGTACCATCATAAGACATTATCTAAGAGTTGCTTAAAATATTCCCAGTAATTATCATATTCAGAACTTCAGTTCACATGCAGCATTTAATTTATGAATTAGATAAACTACAATTTCTACTTTGATGTAAGAGTTCTCCCTCCCCCACCCAACAAAAATGTGAGCATGTTCATAATTTAATTTTGTATAAGAACAAACTAATGAGGCCCATTTTGGAATTTCATTTTTGGAAGGTTGTGGTAATCATTTCAAGGGACAAATATAGAAAGGTAGTGAAAATTATTGTTACTACCCTGAGATAATGGATATTTATAATATTAATAGAATTTATCATCACTATTATTGTTACTATTTTCAGGAGACAAGTTGAATGAAGGAGATTTATTAGCAGAAATTGAAACGGATAAAGCCACAATGGGTTTTGAAACACCTGAGGAGGGCTATCTGGCAAAGATTCTTGTTTCAGCAGGCACTAAAGATGTGCCAGTTGGAAAGGTAAATTGTAATCGTTTTACAGTGATGAGCTTTTTGGGGAATTTATTAAAGTTGTGTTTGACTAGGTGTTTTTGTACAAATCGACTCCTCTTTGCCATACAGCTTGTGTGCATTATTACGGAAAATCAGTCAGATGTGGGAGCATTTAATGACTTCAAAGATGACTCGCCTGCTGTCGTAGCTGCTGCTCCTGTACCAGTAGCACCAACAGCACCAGTGTCACCACCACCACCACCACCTCCACCTCCACCACCAGCAGTAGTACCTGCTGGGACCACTTCTACTCT
>NW_019059565.1:154636-180196 GCF_000696155.1 Zootermopsis nevadensis
CCTCTTGCAAGGAGATTGGCTGCAGAAAAAGGACTTGATTTGGCAGTATGTATATTATAATTCTTTATGAACCTAATAGGTTTTCATCATACCAGAAGTAATTGTATTATGATGTTTTCATGAACAGTAACGTAGTGTCTTCTGGGTTCAAGAAGTTCACTGTGATAGCCATATAAATGTAATTTTTGTATTCTTTCAGAAAATAAAGTTTTTAATTTAAAATTAAGTTTTTTCAGCCATACAAAAAGCTGTGAATTTATTGTTCTGTGCAGGCTAAACATGATCAAAACTCAAAATTCTGAGAATAACAACTATATTTTATTTTTTCTAGGAATTTGTTGTGTTTCGTTTGCAAATAGATATTTATTCTTTATGTAGTTTTGACTGGAATGTGTATTTTTAAGGCTGTGGGTTCGGGTTCTGGTTTATATGGATCTATAACAACTGCTGACCTGGGGAAAGCACCTGTTGCTGCTCCTGCAGCTGCCCTTCCATCCGCTGCCCCAAGTGGAATATACACAGACTTGCCAGTTTCTAGCATTCGAGCAGTTATTGCAAAACGTCTCCAACAATCAAAACAGGTGTGGCCTTGTAATTGTGTAATATAGTGAAATTTCCATTTAAGGTTTATATATAATTTCTGTTTCTTGTCTGTGCTACATGTTCAGGCCATTTTAAGTTCTTGATATAATGGTCCCTATACATTAATCAGTTATAAATTATAAGTCACAAATCTCCTTATTATGTAATTTTGTTCATTCTCCAGTCACATCATTTCCCTTAGAATTAATGAAATTTCTGCTGTTTCTTGCAGACAATACCTCATTTCTATTTGTCAGCGGACATAAACATGGACCAACTTCTGTCTCTGAGACAGAAGCTCAATAAGTTATTGGAAAATGATGGTCTCAAACTTAGTATCAATGATTTTATCATCAAAGCAGCATCACTGGCATGTAAAAAAGTTCCTGAAGCAAATTCAGCATGGATGGACACAGTAATTAGGGAGTAAGTGCTCTTCACTAAATTTATCTTTTAGAACATTTACTTCCTCATTCAGTTTGATCTGTTCCCATTTCTTTTCATTTTATCCACACATTTAATTTACACAATTATATATTGACACATTTGCTGCTAAACTTAGCATATGTTGATTTAGCAGAGAGGCTTATATACTGCCAACATCAATTTATGTTGATATAGCATACCCCTCTCTATAATGCGAAGCAGCAAGACAAATTGTTCATGTACCAAGAAATGTGATAGAAACAACCTGGAAGCCATTCATTCTATGCTTTGTGGTTGGAGGTGGTCACATGCATAACATAAAATTTCCCATACACTATGTATAATACACTATGTACTTTGTAATTTATATATGTGGTTGAGAATTAACAAAACTTACATTAATTTTAAGTAAACCATTAATATGTAATATACTGTAAGGCGATTTCATTCTAGTTCCTTTACATTTTTATCTTATCAGGTTTACTTCTGTGGACATCAGTGTAGCAGTAAGCACAGACAAGGGATTAATAACACCTATTGTGTTTGCAACTGAAAAGAAGGGGTTGGCTGCAATTAGTAAGGAGGTGAAATCTCTGGCAGCAAAAGCACGAGAAGGCAAACTTCAGCCACATGAATTCCAGGTACAGTTTTACTGTGTTACTATAAGTACTAAACTGCACAAGCATAACAGTAAATCGAGTTATAAACACAGAAAGGAGAGAGTTATGATCATTTTGAAGAACTTACTTGTCCAGTATGCCAAGCAAATGTCAAGACCGTGTCGTTAGCCCTCTTGCTTTGTGTATTTTTGAGGTTTTGGGTATGATTCTTGGCCTAGAGGCTGACTGTCCCCTCTTTGGTTATCTGTCATCCTCCTCAGTCCTTCCAGGCAAATTACTACTGTAAATTTCACCATTTTATTAATAATCATGATTGTTAATAATTTGGGGGTCACAGGTTTGAATCTTGGTCCAGAAACTAGTTAAAAATTTAATTCAATAACTTTGACGTAGCTTAGAAATAATGTTATTGCTTTTTATATTTTTTAATCACATGGGATATGTATTATAATGAAGTATGGCTTATGCTGTCTTGTGTACAATTGATATTCCTCGGGTTGTTTTGCAGGGTGGAACATTTACCATTTCTAATCTGGGTATGTTTGGTGTGAAGAACTTTTCAGCCATCATTAATCCTCCTCAGGCTTGTATTCTGGCTGTAGGAACAAATGAAAAAAGACTTATACCAGATAAAAACTCAGAAGTAGGGTAAGTACTGTGTTCTTGAAATAATGCACATCTAGAATAATAGTGCCACAACTGCTTATATTTTGTGCCAGTATTTTGGAGTCAGAGTTGTTTTAAACATTTTATAATAAGGCTACATCCATAGTTTCTTTCATTTCAGTTAATCCTTATAAGATTTGAGCACTTAAATATTCAGTATAAAACTTGAAATTTCTCACTTGTAAAATTTTAGTTATGTCCCTGTTGTTCTAGGTGTGCAATATTTTGTGTCTCAATAATATTCATTACAAAGTAAATACAGTAGGGCAAAAACACTTGAAATTAGATTTTTATTGCAGAGAGCCAGATTCAGTACCTGAGCTATGATGGAAAAAATGGCAAAAGGGCAGTTTTTTCTCAAAGTACTTTGGTTTTTCCCCACTTTATCATTCTGTAATGATTCACACTGTCCTTGCAGTGTGCTGCCTCAACTGTACTATAAAATCAAGTGAGCTATATTGAAGATCAATTAAATTCGATAGACATGCCAATAGAAAGGCAAAAAATATAGTAAATCCTAAAAACAGAACAAACATTCCATATAATCCACAAGTGGTTAAAATTATTTTTCTGAGGACCAGGAATGGCATAATAATATAAAAGTAGGATAACATTGTATGTTAGAAATTATTTGGTATAAAATTAACAAGTTTCAGTATGGCTGAAAATCATGCAGTTCGGAATTGGACATTTTACCAAAGCGGCAGGTTTTTGCAGACGCCATAAATTTTCATTAGTGTCACATTCTAAGAGTCATCTGTTGATAATGGCTGGCTTTTGTGAATATGGTGTTGCTTTGACATTCCAGAAAAACAGAATTTCTTGACCAGCTGAATATGTTGGTGTTCAAGAGGAGTTAGTTACAAATGAATGAATTTTTACAGGCACTGTAAGAAGTAAGAATGCTGTTGGACTGTAGTGTCTGGTTTGTTGCAGGTTTAAAGAAGCAGAATTCTTATCTGTGACACTCAGCTGTGATCATCGTGTTGTGGATGGGGCTGTGGGTGCACAGTGGTTGGCCAAGTTCAAACAACTGCTTGAGAAACCACACACCATGTTGCTGTAATATGTGCAAGCCAGGTCTAGTCTGTGGAGATAATTATTAAAGCCATATGCCCTGACACAATACATGATGTAACAGGAAACAGCCCAATTTCTGTTGAATAGCTTCAAGCATCCATTTACTACAGTGATCAGTGAGATGTGCGGTCAAGACATCTGCTGGAGTAATATATTGGCAAATAAACATAGCAATGAGCTGAATTGTTTTGGTTGCTATATATCATTTTGGTTTCTTTTTAATGAAGAACTACGTTTAAACCAAGATTAATTTAAATCTGTAATTTTTAAAAATAGTTTAAATGTAGTTAATTTAATTTTGAAGAGACATTATGTTGTATACTGTACAAGCAGTGTCAGTTTTCCTTCATAGTACAAACCTGAATAAATCCTGGAATGATCAGCATTTTCTAGATTATATTTATGTTAATTAGATCAACTTCAGCTTGTGAGGTGTTCATAATTATTCTCAAACAAACCATAAGGTAATATGCAAAATGTTTGTAACATAATTAGATGTATATATAATGTATTTAAACTATATTTACAGTACACAAACTTAAAGCAAAACTTGCTATAAAGATTTTATTTGGGATGATGTTTATAATGTAGTTGGTTAAGTTACACAAGTAAACTCAATGTCTTTCAATATAGTCTGCAACTGATATACAAGGTAGGAATTGACCTGTGGGTGCTGTCTTCGTATGACAGCAATAGGCTGATAATCAGAAAATCATTGATTTCCACCACAGGCTTTCTTATTGACAGTCCTTACTGCATGTTAAATATATATGGAAATTGTGAACATTTCAAGTGTTGTTACTGACAGCACAAGGCAATTAGACCTTTTTCCTGCATGTTTATAGAATAACTGGCAAGTAGATTATGAAAGTTTTTCTAAAATGCTGAAGTCTTGCAATGGATTGCTTATCTTCGTTTCTGAATAATTAAACAAGGTTTGGTGTAGAGAATAGAAAATTTACTTTTAGAATTTGATATTTTCATAGCAGTGAGAGTTCACGTGTCCTGGGTTCTTTCATGTAGTCTTGTGGTTGTATACCACAATTTTGGAGGAGCATGATTCTAAATTTAGGTTTGAAGTGAGTAGGGTTAGGCAGGGCTGGATTAAGGTACTTGTAGGCTATAGACCCTTCTGTTTTGTAGGCTGTTTGGTGGATGCATCAATTTTTATAGTGAGAATGTTGTTCAAAAATATCTTGAATAATTTTCTCAGCAAAATGGTATTTGTGACATTCTATGTTGGTCTCTTGTTTGCATATTGTGCTGCTACCTGAAGTTTTTGTAGGCCCTAGGCACAGTGACTATTGTGCTTATTGGTTAATATGGCCTTAGGGTTAGGGCTTGGTGATTGAACTCAATAGCATCTCCACATCATTCTCTTGATGTCTGAAGCAGAGATGGTCTCTGAAACATTGGGCATTTGCCCACAATTGACAGGGCTTGCTGCCTGAGAAGATCTTGTCAAGGGTTGGGGCTTTGATGGGTTATGTAAGGTTCAGGAGAGAATTGAGTCAGGTAGCACATGAAGACTGGCCAATGAGAAGTTGAGGGGTGATGGAGCCCAGTCTGTGCCAGTAGCACAGAGGATTAGGAAAGTAGCCCTTTTCAGTCAGGGCCACTAAAAGGAAGGACAGGTGAACCAGAGGTACATGTCTTGTCATTAGAGAAAACCTACCATTCTTTCAGGGTGTGAATAAGAGGCTACCTTGACCTGCTCAGGGAGAACCCATCATGTCTATTCATGTTGGCATGGAGGTTGTTCCGTTACTTCCCGTTAACCCTGTCCATCTACCTCTGGATTTCTTGGCCAGGATACTGGTATCATTTAGCAGGATATTATGATCAGGATTGATATGTTCAGCCATGGCTGCCTTCTCCTAATAATAGAGCTGGTTATGGTGATGATGTGTTTTGACCTTGGTTTCAACAGAATGGCAAGTTTGTCCAATGTAAACCATCCCACACTTGCATGGAATGCAGAGATCTGAACAATTTAGGTTCAAGTTACCTGTGATTGTTTTTCTGTCTTTTAAATTTATTCTAGGCTATTCTAACCAGAAGAAGTGTATTTGATATCCACCCTCCCCCATTATATGTTGTGCAGGGTATATCAAATATAACATTTCTAAACTGAGAGATGGAGAATAGTAGATAATGTACTATAAGACTGCTATATAATACCACTCTGATATTCAAGAATACATACTACAGAGTTCAGTTAACACTGAAGTGAATTGAGTCGCCTCAAGTTATTTTGTTACATTAACTTGACTTCATTGTCTCATATTCATGATGTAACATGTTAAAGAACTAAAGTGCAAGCAATTTTAGGATATCTTGGTGAAGCAGAAGTTTCACAGAAGTTCTTGAGTTTTCTAACAACACTGTGAGGTTAGTACTTACAGCTTCAGGATTTGCTCTGTATCACTCAGAACATTTTAAAGGGCTTCATTGAATGTGGATCCTGCCCTTTGCTTACCATTTAAACAAGTTCTGTGAAAGCAATTGCTCTAATTCTCTGAACATGAAGTTAAAAGATTTCTTTAATCTAGACCAAACTCATTTCTTATCCATGGGTACTGTTTGGGACACTCGTAACATGTATACAAGTAGCGGTCAGCTTGTAGGACTCGACTGTGCAGTTTGCAGCTCTTTCCAATATTGCAGGCAAATTCATTTGACTCCAGCTGTAACAAGTTGCATTCAAATTATAATCTAGTTTGTGTAAATCCAATACACTGCAAGCTTGATGAATATGTCTTGAGGTTTAAAAAAGGTGTTCAGAAAATATGCACTTAGCCAAACAATAGTAAATCTGAATAGCTGTCTAGCTAAAGACGACTTTTAGACAGTTATAATTACCAGACATTAACAGTTTTCTCTTACAGATGTACCTTATATATGCACAGTTTTATATATGCCTGTTTTGTCTGTGGGAATCAGTTTGTACTATTATCAGTAGAAGTATATTTGGCTTTGTCTCAAAAAAAGAATATCCTGCACATTGCCGTAACAATGTTCATGTTTCACTGGGGAATTTTTATAGGACAGTGCATAATTTTGAATGATGTTCTATTTCCAGCATCATTTTGATTCTTCTTTTTACTCATACCGTCTTTGTTAATCATCATGATGATAACCCTTGTTGCAGAACTCTGAATTCAACAGATTATTCTAGTACAAGTTATTATACTTAATTTTTACTCCCATGTAAATACAGACCTGTCGTTTGCAGTTCCAGGGTTCAAATTGGTTTAGTTGATTAACTGGTATTGGTTTCTTCATCCATTCAATTGCTTGCCAGTTTGTCACAAACCACACATCAGGAAGTTTTACCATTTCATCCATAAATTTCTGTAAAATGTACAATATTATAGCATTTAGTCATCAATTCATCTCTAAAATGGTCTTGTTTAGATTGCCTTAAAATCAGAATAATTACACTTTTTGTTATTTTGCAGAGTTCATGAAATTTTATTAGCCTTACAATAAGAGATTCAAAGAAAACAGGACAGCCATATTATTTAACACTGTAACTATGTTAACTAATGTTCTGATTTAAACTTTAAATATAAGTTTTCAGAATGTATTTGGCACAAAATATCCTATTTTAATTTAGATTAAAATTAATATCTGTGCCATATTTCTCATTTATTATTATTATTATTTAAGAAGAAAATTTATGAATAATTAAGTCTGTGACTTGAGAAGTCTTGAACATAAAATTACACTGCATTGAGAGTTCAGAAATTTCAGTAAAAGTGTGATATAAAATTTCACATGATTTTAAGAATAAATTGGTTGGTTGAATTTCTGAATATTTCACATTCTATCAATTTGTATGCCTTTATTATTAAACATGAATGAAAGGCCCAATTTAATTGAGTAATTACACAAATAGTTCTTGTATTTCCTTTTCATGATGTTTTGGATAATTAAGAGAAAATGTGTAAATGGATGTTCTCATTTCCAACAAATTATATGCAACAACAATGAGGAATTCTGTGAAGATTCCTGCATGGTGAAGTTATGCTCTTTAAATGTATATATGAATTAATGAAATAACTCTTACCTTAAAAGCTGCAAGATATTCTGGTTTTCTAAACCAAGTTGTATGGAAGTAAAGTCCGTATGGAGCTTTGTTAGTGTTGTAATGCCGCTTGAAGTTGTGAATGAGCATATTGTATACTTCATCCCCTGAGAGGTGGGGTGGACAACTGTCTACCATAGCACAGGTGTATCCCTAGAGCAGGTACAGACACTCATGCATTAAAAATTTAAAACATGTTGAAGAATGGAGATCATGAATTCAGTATTTAATACTTCCTTTGTACATATGAGAAGTGTATCATAAAAGAAAAGGCCTCATATGTAGTGAGCTTGGCTAAACATCAGCATGTACAGGGCCAATACCAATAACTAATACTGAAGAGGTAGAAGTGGCTGCTGAGAGTGTCAAAAGTTGAGCTGGCTGTTCAGGATCAGCTGCGCCCAGTCTGATTAAAACATTTGTAAAGTTTTATTAAATATGAAAATACCATAATGAGAGCAGCAAAGCAGAGGAATGGAATGAGAGAACTGAGCCAAAGGAGAATATGAATATAATAGCTCCAAGACAAAAACTTTTCCAGAGATCAGGAAAGCTCTTTTTGTTTTATGATAATTTCAATCCAAGGGCTTAACTATTGACTTGATTTCTTGAGACATTTCTATAACCCAGAAACTCGTACCTCAATTGCCAGCTGATTCATCACCATCTCCCAGATACCAGCATAGGAGCGGGAGGGGCAGCGTTGTTTGTTTCCTGTACACTGATGTGGAATCTTATGATCCAATGTGTAAGGCCACAGTGGAGGGTCTGAGAAAGGAGCTACCATAGAGGCATCATAAATAAAACCGAATTCCTTCATCATAAGGAACTGACGATTCCAACCAACTCTTAAGAATGGCACTCTCATCCCTGGAAAATAAGAAATTTAATTATGAAGATGGGTGTCTTCTAGGTTGCCAATGAACTGAGCTGATGATGGAGGCAGCAAGCACCTCTGAAACACTGGTAAACTTCTACCAGACTATATGGCACTACAACCGAGAAGACAGCCATCTTCATACTCGCTATTGTGTGAACCTTAAATCCTACAAAATGCAATTATGTTACAGTACTTGACTTTAGTAAAATTGTTATTTCAGTGATACAGTTTTCTGGCATTTATTGCAAAATTATATGACGACATTATTGGAACAAAGTGTAGTAAATTTAATGTATGAATTTTTGTAAAGCGTTAATATTGTTATTAATGAAATTGTAATCATCAAAGGTACGTCATGACATCCATGAAATGTAGCCTACAGAATATTTTGATTACAAGTGAAACAAATAGAATGGAAAATATTAGCCATTCACTGTACTAGCTAAACTAGCAGAGAATGAATTGGTTATTCACAGATGCTGTTTATTTTCACTTATTTCCATGGTGCGAAGTAAGATAAAGTACATAAATAGTTTAGAGAAAGTAGAATGGCTGTATTATTGAATATCGTAACTAAACATATGAATAATTAGCTTTTTTAAGTTTACTTGACATAAATTTCATTTCTCAAAGATGTGACATCTTCTAAATGTGGATAGAGAACTATTTAAAGAAAATTATGCATCTGTGTCTGCTTCTTGTTTTGTGAATAATAAAATTATGAAAGATTTTTTAAAAAAATAAACATAAAAAATCCAGAAATAAATTATTAAGTTAAAAAATGTATTATAATGTGGGTTGTGAATTTTAACGTTAATGCCATATGTTTTCTCTTGCAGAAAGATTTTACTTCCCATTCAGTTGAAAATCTCATTTTTATTTTTAGTAACCCTCTTTCTTCTTTGAAGAACATTAATTATCACTGTAATATGTGTGTTTTTATTACATTGAATGTTTCTTGATTGATCTGAATTTACATGCTTTAAGTCACTGTGACATCTATAGAAGGAGAGTAGAGAGAAAATCAAAGTGAAATTTCTAAGAAGGAAAATTACTGTCTTGACAAATATAACCCCTGCTATAAGTGAAATTTTTGAAATTGTAATGTATGTATGTTTTTATGTTTGTATGCCCGTCTGAAATACACTGCCACATGAATAAATATGTAAGTACAGCAAATACTGTGTAGTAATTATGGTATTGCTTTTCTGTGTGCCCTTATCTTTTGAAATCACAAATATGTGAAGTGCAAACCTTCTTACAGACATTTAAATTTATGAGATGTTTGAGAATCAGAATAGCGAGCATTTCAATTTATTATAATTTTATGAAATTATGTATAATGCATAAAAAAGTCACATACTCAAAGGATACTTGTATCTCACTGTAACTCTCATGAGGACCAAATCCTGCAAATGACTTTTCTGAATAGAGTACTTTGGTATATCATTTTTCCCAGCACTTCTAAGCAATTTGATTAAACCTGTAAAATTCATCATCCTTCATGTATAGTTAACACTGGGCTTTGAAGTGTTAATATACCCCATCTACACCGAGATCTCATATACAGTAAGGAGCATAACATGTATATTCAGTAACCAGAAGCCCTGTCTTACCTCATTCCTGAATCTTAACAGAAGCCTAAAACTGTAATGAATAAAGGTATATTTGTCAGAACTAACTGAAGTTTAAATTGTTCTGTTCACTATAAATCTTATGACTACAGAAGAAACATGGTGTACTTTTTTACTGCTTAATCATAGCACAAATTAAATATATTAGTAAGATTAGATCAAGTTTTATTGTCATGATATTCAGCAATAATTTACCCCTAATATCCTCCATTCGCACACCAGCAAAGCGGTTGATGATATTGGCTTGGCCCACCATTTCGTCAAACCAGTCTTCTATTGTAGCATTACTGCTCCACCACTCTTCAGGCCCTCGGTGTCTGTTCAGGAGAAATTAAATTTGGATGAAAAGTGATCTCTCAGATATTACAGCTGAGAAATCCTCAGTAAGCACACACATTAAGGAGACTGTTGTGTCATTATTCTTAGGTATCCAGCCCATAATTATATTATAATGAACTAGTTGATCTAGCCTCAGATCTGGTTCAGGTCTGAGCCTACCTCAACCAGGTTGGCCCAACAGTTGTGGTATCTGTTATCTTCCCTTTCTACCTGATGATGGAAGCAGAATCGAGCTTCTGACATGTAATTTTATTTTTTTATAAGTTAGATGATGGACAAAGACCAAGAGAACAATTTTATAGATTATAACACACTGTCATCAGAAACCTTCAGACTTCATCAATGTAAATTATATTTCTACAGGTTGACAGAATGAAACAAAGAATTTTTTCATACATACTTCTTAATCTTTGCTGATACCGTGCTTACTGTAATAGAAGTGGACTTCCATTCTGCTGTTATAGCTTAATCTGACAAGAATACAGAATTAGAAAGCTAAACTTACGTGATTGAATGAACTGCAATTTCATGACCATCATTCCACAATTTTTGAGTCTGTTGGTAATTTGTATACTGATGTGAAACATAGAAAGTGCCACGGATTGGACAACCATTTGCGTTCTTCCTCTCTGGAATAAATAGATGTTGTGTGTAAAGGTCCCAGTTCTCAGAGTTGATGGCATCATCAAATGTCAGTATAATCATCTGTGGAACCTAAAACACACCAACAACTGTATTGAAAATAAAGAAAGCACAAAGTAAAAGTGAACATATGTACACAATACATTAATTTTATATGCATCACGTAAAGCGTGCATAACAGCAGAATATTTTACATGAACTGAGAATTTTATAATAATTGTCACACATTAAATAATTATAACAGTACTGTATTATATTGCATATATCTTAAAGAAACAGTAAAATTTCAACCTGAGAGAGCTCCATGTTATTTGGAACAAGGGTTCCATCTCGTGAGCAGAAGCAGTCTGGAAGTTTACAGGTGTGTGGATTACAGGGTAAAGCTGCATTTGGATCATGATCTGCATCTGTAACATTAATTTTACAATAGTTATTATTTTAAAATGAATGACAAAAATTACTTCATATACAGGGAGTATTCAACAAATTCAAGAATTTGTATGTATGTTTATATCTTGTAAACATGCTGCATGTTGGAAGAGTTCTGGCACATCTGTTCTTCTATAGACTCACTTTGCTACTCTGTAGTATTTTTTACATCAGTTCTTTGAAACCTCCACAAGAAATCATGAATGTGCTGCTGGAAATACTCGTTTTTAAATTTCTGGCCTCTCGTTTTGACTCCTTGAGTAACGGAAACAACTGGGAGTTAATTCAAGATTATAAATGAGGGTGTTCAAGCACTTGTTAAATGGGTTTGTAAAATCTTCAATTGTTACAGGTCTCAGCACAAAATGTATACTTTTGCCACTGTGTATCTGATTAATGCAACTTATGATATACCGAAGATTTCTGTCTTCTGGGTTGTTGCGCTGTGTAGTCTGGTCGATGTTTACCAACGTTTCAGAGGTCATACTGCCTACGTCATCAGGGCGATTATCAGACTACACAGCACAACAACCCAGAAGACAGAAATCTTCATACTCACCGCTGTTATTACCTCAAATCTTACTTATAATATACCATTTTAGGTGCAATTGTACAGGCTTCCCAAGGAGGAGCTGCTCTATGAATTTAGTTAATTAGTTGGGTCCTAGGTAATTTTCCTCAACATTCCTTTAGTCATATAACTTCTCCATATTACTCTGCAGCTTCTCTGCGAGAGGGGAAGCCTCTTGCAGAGAAATAAATGTAGTAGTTTATTCCATTTAACTTATATTACCACATTTGGGGACTCAAAAAATGCATCTTCAGAAAAGAATCTATAAAGAAGAATATTTTGACAATGACAGTTCAAAGAGTGTTTTCATATACAATGAGTTCCTTCTTTGGAGCTGGGCCTGAAATGGGGAACATGGAAATCCAGATACTGATATCTTCTGAAAAGTGTATTGTCAAGACAGTTACAAATAAATTGAGAGAACAGGTAAGGACGCAGTTGCTGCATCTGACAGGGATAACAATAATAACTTTAGACTGACATTGCTCACAAATATTGGAAGAAGTTCTGATAAGAGGCAGGAAATGTTTAAATTCAAATACGTACCACACCAGCCCTCGTCTGAACCATCTGCACAATCGACACTACCATCACAGAAAAATTCATTTGGTAAACATGAACCGTCTCCACAGCCCAAATGGTCAGGATTTTCACATTCAGCTGCTTCAAGTAATGGCTGTGGCACCTTTGCCTCTGAAACAAGTTTTTTGCAATTTATATTTTTAATTTAGTGTCCCTAATGTACGTATTTTTGCTGGAAGTTCCATACCTGCCTGCATATAATGCACATTCCTCTGCAGCCACAATAACAATTTCCATGCACTGATCTGAAATTGAACTTACTAAATTAGCAGCCAGATAAAAATATTCTGTAAACTACGTTTCATTGCATCTATTGAAATCAAGATACAGACGAATGTGTTAAATTTAAAAATAACTTACCTGCCACCACATCACAATTGTCTACATTTATCTTAAAGTCACATATCTGCCTGTTGACATCAAACAGTAGGCCTGTGGAACATTTAAATCCAAACACTTCACCATCTGAAAAGAAATAAATATTTCACAACAATGAGAACAATTATTCATAAAAGTAGAATATTTTGTGTATAATGGGAAGGAGAAATTGAGATTCTTGTATAGTTATATATAAAAAATATCTAAGTACTTCACATGTTTTATCTCCAAAGCTACTTTATGATTTTGATCAGATGGTATCACTACGCATTATTTTCGTTTTATTTCAACGGGTATGAAATGTTTCAAAATTCAACCTGAAATGTTGGTATATGGCCTGAGTTCGCGTGGAAGACCAACAGTGAGACCTAGCGCCTGCTGCGACTACACGCCGCACACTACTGACAGAGAAGTTGCCTCTACATTAAGGCGAATTAATTTTTATATCGTCCGTGTCACGTAAGAAGTTATTAAATGCATTTTAAAAGTTCAAAGTTCTTCTGCATCTAAACAACACTTAATGGAATACAACTCTGTTTCTATGTTAAAACGTCAAGATATCAGTTAGTGTCTTCATCTACAAGTTTCCGAACAAGTTACCTGGATTTTGACAAAAATGCCAGTTAATGACTTTTTTCATGACATCTACAATTTTCTTTACACGCTGAAGTTGTTCTGGAAAGTACGTGCGTGTCGATTTCCGTCTGCCTCTCCGTTCTTTGCATGTTACATATCCGAAACAATTCAGAGATTCGATGGAATATGGTATTGAGACATAGACTAAAAGTTGTCATGAAATTTTCATTTTGGTTCACATGGATACTATATTCTGTGTCACAAGACGATTTTCATGTTGTCAGTGAAATATTAGCTGGTGTGAATTGTTGGAAAAGTTTCTTAAAGTCTACGTACATGAAAAGTCTGTTTAAAATAGAAAATAATAATAATAATTATTATTATTATAAATATTTTCTTTAAATTTAAAATAACAATAACAGTCTAATAATAATTATAACTATGTATTAACATATTTACATTAGATGTTATAATTTATTATTATTTTATAAAATTACAAAGTATATTGCCTAAAATGTGGCGAAGAATCCTAATCCATTACTTTGTTTCAGTAGTATTTTCGTAGTATAATGAAAAATTATTTCACAAGATGGCACGTCACAAGAACACCTTTATATATTTCGGTAATGTATTTGGTACTTATACCCGCAAATATAATTTGGCACTGAAATTCTGGTAAAATTCCTGAGATTGTTGTTATCATCATTATCATCGTCATCGTGTACTAGACTTGAGGAACGCCATTGTTTACTCAGAATTCCCCTCACATCACTCACCGAGGCAGAGATAGTATTTGGAACACTCGGAGATGGTCCACACTTTCTCGGGCTCTACCTTGGGGTTGCGGTAAAACCTGCCATCCTCCAGACACGGAACTTTCAGTTTCAGATGGTAATGATCGATGTCCGCCATGACCAAACCTACTTCGAAGAAAAGTGATCAGTCAGACCAAAACACTCCTCGGGCTTCAAAGCCGGGGCTGGTCTCTTTATAATTATTTTTCTTAAGAATAATATCACTGTCATTATAGACCATAACCTCATTATGTTCTAAAGCAGGGTGGTCCAACTTTTTTCCTCGCTCGGGCCAGAATAGTTTCCCTGTTGGACCCAAGGGCCAAGAAACCCCTACTGTCACTATTTTTGCATTACTATTATTTTTAATAAAACTTATTCAAAAATGACAAATTACCATTGCATATGCTGAAATATAAATTTTATTTAAATGTTTACAAACTACTACAGAGTTGCATATTATTTTAAATTTGCTCCTGCAACAGCTTGTATCCTCACACTTTTTAACTGGAAAACTTACACAAATTATTTGAACTCGCTTCTTTAACAGCTTGTATCTGATACAGTAACAATTTGTACCAGTAGAACGTACATCTCATGCTTTTAAAGTCAATGGCTTTAGTGAGATCACTGAGCAGAATCTTCTTTTACCAGTGACGGAATATCAACATCTATTTTTGTTGTTGCTAAACGAAGGGTTGATAGTAACACATTCTTAGATAACGCGTACCGACATGTGGTATTTGTACGTAAAGCAGCAGACGAGATGAGAAACACAATTTTTTTCTTCAAATCCTTAAGAATGAATAAAATAAATGGATTTGTACTAACTAGTAAAAATTAAAAAATACTTTCGCGGGCCGGATTATAAGCTGTCGTGGGCCGCCAGTTGTACTACCCTACATTCCAAAGCAGTGGTATTCAACCTGGGGTACGCGTACCCCCGGAGGTACGAGAAGACATCTTAGGGGGTACGTGATATTTAAAAAATATAAATTATTTTATGATAAACACTGAATAATCAGTAATGTAATTTATTTAATTTATTTTAGAAGTACATTATATACTATGTATAACTTGAATTATACACCGACTTTGGGGGTACAAAGTTGAAGAGAAATTATATCTGGGGGTACGCGAACAAAAAATGGTTGAATACAATTGTTCTAAAGAATCCACTTTGTAGAGTGACTAAATGCAGTTCTTATGGGAATATGGAGGCTGATCTGTGAAATGCTCAACATTTCGAAGCATGTAGTTCAATCTCTGTTTATATTAACTCTGTACAAATAAAAGTCGTCCGTTCGAGAGATGTTTTATCTCAATGGAAGCAACAAACAAAATTTAAGTATCAATATATATTTTCACTGAATTTGAAACAATAATCTTAAAACTTTGCATACCGTGTAGTGTATTAGAATATCAAATAAGTAACAAACAACTATTAAATCCAGTTTGAACCATTTGGTTAAATTAATTTATTTCCCAGATGCCACTGATGATGACCCCTTGAGGTCGAAACGCGTATGGCAATAGTGTCTTTTTTATAGTGTTAATAGTTGTTTGTTACTTATTTGAATTTTAAACAAGTTTTAACGTAGCGCTTTTACCTTACTTGGAGACTATGCTTATTGTAATCAGAATATTATTATTAGAATCGTATTTAAGTTCAAGTTTCCAATTTAAAAGTCTGTCAAAATCGGTCACTTCATCAGAGACGCGTTATAATTTATGAAAATCTTAAAGCTGTCGCTTTCTCCCTTCGTATCTTTCTTTTTCTCTCCGAGCCTGCTGGCTAAATAAACGATGCGACCTTTATTCAAACTGACACACTTCTGAGAGCTCCAGTAATTACTTGCACAGCAGGTGAACTTTTACCGGAAGTTAACCGCAATTCGTAGTAGAAACGGCGTTTGAATAGAACATATGGGCATTTCGTAACCATAACAACTCCATTGCGCGGTCTTCTCATTCAGATGAGCAAAATTAGAAGGTTGGCAGGATGATGGATCTATGTTGTCTTTTTGAGTTCAATGCCGTGTGGATCTTTAAGTAGATACAAATGTTTCGGAGGAATAAAGTCTTCATATTAAGGTTTTTCATCCTACCTAGGAGACCACATTCTGCATCACAATTCAATGCAGCAGACCAACATAGGCGGCTTCAATGCCGTGAGAACCTCATAATTCCCAAGTTTAAATAAATGACGAAAGACTTGCTTTGCCAATGAAATGTGAAACATAGAATCCTAAAGCTGAACCCTATCCTAAGCCAGTTTACTCCAATCCACATCTTCACACCGTGATTCTTAAAAAAAATCAGTTTTAATATGCTCACCTCCTTACGGGAACAAGTCCCAATTTTATCTAAAAAAAAATTATATACGCACACAACTTACGCCATCGTACATCGGCACAAATCGACAGAATGGAGTGACTACAATTCAGTCGATAATTTTATTGCTTGAATGCAGTCCCTTAATACGATTAAAATCACGATAGCAATATCGAAATTTTGCATTGCTATCTCGTTTCAACTTATGTTGACATTTTGCTCTCATCGGATTTATTAACAGAAGGATTAGTTACGTACGAAGACTTAACAGACTACATTTAATTACTAAAATAATTAACAAACTTCCTGCCACACGTCCTTACGCAGCCAAACAAAACATTCTATGCTTTCACAGAACCGCAAGATTCATTACACCACATTCTATGCCAGTTTAATCCAGTTCACACATCCGCATTCTATTTTTATAATAATGATCGCGTTTGTATCATCTCATTCGGTGTGGTGGAGAAGAATTTGTTAAGAAAGGAATAATAATTATAATGATAATTAGTTCCTTAGTCCTGATTATTTGTAAATGACATGCCAACTCTCTGGCGCTTAATGAATCTCTTACCAGTATATAATAATGGAAAGTGAACGACAATGCAACAAACGGACAAAAGCGTTCACAAAATGAACGCGGTCAGTTAACTGAGTATGAGGAACAGAAGTGAGAGCGAGCAATGTGACCTACATGGGTACAGCGGACAACAATCATAACGTAACACGGCTCAAGGTAAGTAGAAACAAGCGTAAGACAAAGGGGTTATGCACAGACGATACTGTTACCACCAGGGAAGTGTAAAATTCAAAACAAAATAGAAGATGGTCATCTTCGTACTTACCGTCGTGAGAACTTCAAATCCAACAAAACAAAATATCTTGGAAAGAACTCTCAGTTTTTGCATTTTTATCATCTCATTTGCTAAAGAATACATTCGATTTTTAAGTTATCAGGTCTGAAAGTTGTCATAGTGACCGCCATTCCCTTATATTCATCCATATTGTTTCTACATTTTTAAATTCTGTAATGTTGTTACTTTTTAATTATTATGTAAATAGTTCGCATATATTCGATAATAATTCGAGAACAGCCGACAAAGGGTGGTCCGTCAGCTCGGAGGTTGGACGGTGGGCTAAAATTCCTCTCCATAAAATAACCTGTGTTAGGAATTTGCAGATGGCTGCCTTCTGGGTTGTTCTGCCATGTGGTCTGGTAAACGTTTACCTAAGTTGCCGCCTCCATCATCAGGGCGATAAGTAAGCCAGCCGTGCGACCATAGTTCCGTCAATTTATTAAGATATTTTACTACTTTACATACTTACGTTTATTTTTTTAAAAAAATTGCAGGTATTGTTACGTGCCGCGGAAAAATCAGCAGCAATAATAATATGTCAAATATATATGAGATTTGAGGCTCTCATAGCTCTGAAAATGTATGTCTTCTGGATTGTGATGCCGTGTCGACTACATTTCGGAGGAACATACTACCTCCATTTTCAGGGCTTGAACCCTGGTATTACAAGTCCACATGGCGTTACAATTCAGAAAGCTAACTGAGGCCACCACATGTGTCGAAGAATATGCAAGACCCGCGTATTTTAACTTACCCGCCAGGCACACTATCACTCTTATTGCAGCACAAACTCTCATGGTCACGGCCACAAACTCACTGAATGGCGGTCGCCAGCCCCACCGAACTCTTATATGTGACCTCCTTCTCGACATGACATAGTCATTATAACCCTTTATCGTACAACTTTTCTCGACTCGGATATAACAGTGTTTTTCCTTCATAGTTATCTGAAAACTGTACTGATGTCTTCCTCCTCTACTTCTACCTTCAAACGATCTCTGTAATTAGTTAAATGGCAGTGTTGTACTTTTAATTTCAGTATTTCATTCAAGATATTTAGGTGATCGTTAGCAGCGGTTTGTTCGTGATTCAAAATTTCAGACGACGTAACTGCAGACGTCGATTCGAAATAAAAATGTAACGCAACTGATTAATGAAATAAGCAGAGGCCTAGTACATATGAACTACAACGTAATTTTAAAAAAATTTAATTGGGACGGTAATAACACAATTAAGAAACTTAATTTCATTGAATGGTCCACAATTTTATTATTTGTTCATATTTACTTCTGATTCGTCATTTAAGAACATCCCTATTCCATTCGACTTTATTTCTGAAGATGTAATCGTTAAATATCGTACACACTGTACTTAGTCAACAACTTTTTGTTTGATTTAATACCTTACAAGTTTATGCCATGGGAATAAATCAGTACTGGGCATCAGACACGTAACAACACGCGTTCTAATCCATTTGCGTACTTTTTCTGTTATTTGAGAAATTATTATACAAGTTTATGCTTCGCCCATCGACTTAATCAAGGCATTCACCCCTTGAACTATATATATGAAATTGTAAGTTACTTACGCTCTTTATATTGATGATAATGGCATGGCCCACACGGAGTCTTGAGTTTAAGAGAACTAGGTGTACTACTGAAGGTGAACCTAACCAAACTGTAGTGGGCCATACCAGCCTCTGAATGTGTAAGTATCTGCCTGTAAATATTTCTGTGCCAATGGTATTACCGGTATGATAAATACTGCAAAGTCCAAAGATGAGCAGTTACTTTAAATATGTTTGTAGTCTGTCAGAATACACCAAGTTCACATAAACATTGATTTAAATAGAGGCACATGTACATATCAATTTAGCCCCCATTGTAAATATCGATAAACATTTCAAATAATACCTACGAGGAAATACAACTTAACATAATGCTTTAAGGGACAGACTGTGAAAATAATGATGTTTAATCTGCAGCTTTCACGGTGAGTAGGTAAAATAATTGCTCTCGGGCTATACTTCAGTTCCTCCAGGATGACGACAAAGATGGTTCTCGAAACGTTGGTTTTTCGCCGTTTATCCACCTGACACGGCTGCTAACCGGAGAATTTATATGTAAACATAGTGCTTTTTAGTGACAGCTTATAAACATAATACACTAAATTTTACAGCACAGAATTTTGAAAGGGACTGTACTTTGGTTGTCTGTTTTAATAACACACAGATAATGAAGAGGCTAAATTTTATGTAAATGTAAAAGTAATTAGATATTTTCGGAGTGGGCGATATTTTCTTCCACAAACTCTCTAGAAATGGCAAATACGTTTGCGTGTGATTTATGGTAATTATATGTATCACCTGGTTTAACGTTTAGTAACTCGACATCTTATCCACATACCCTCATTAAAGGTTTTGTTCGATTCTCGGTATAAACAAGACTTTAATAAACAAAATACTGAATTATTAGACATAATATTTCAAAATGGTTGTTGAAATTAAACGGGAAATTATTTATTTCGTATATTAATCCCTCGCCCTCTTTCTTCTGTATCCTTATCTCCTCTCCTTTCCATTTCCTTCCTCATCACTTAAAGATATCACAATGAAAATTAAAAACTTAGTATTACTCTGCAATAGTTAAAAATATCGCTCAAGATACGTCGTTACTCGTTAACAACGAAAACTACCAGCCGTGACTAACTCCACAGAGTAGAGCACTTCTTGAGACGTTAATAGTACGTTCAGCTAACAGAAATCGCCTGCCTTTTATGTAACTCGAAAGTTCATTGCCGTCTTCACGACAATCAGCCACTGGTCCCTATCCTGAGACGGATGAATCTAATTCATACCTCCAACTGCCATATACATCCAGGTCTTGCAAGTGGTTCTCCTCTCAAGGCTTTCAATCCCAAATGTTGTATACATTTCTCTTCTCCCCCATGTGTGCTACATACCCCACCCATCCTTCTTTATTTAATCACCCTAACTCAGAAGTACAGACTATCCAACCTAAACAGAACCAAAGGACATTTGGATAATACAGAAGACTAACAAAAAGGAAGAGGGGAAATATCAACTCAGTTTGTAATATTACGAAGAAAATAAGTCATCAAATGAAAAAAAAATCCTCTCAAAAATCATGTTTAATTCAATGTAGATTTGTAAATAAAAGAATTTATTTTCTTTGAAATTAATAACGGGCATTTCTTTGTGACCCGCCTTCGTTTTCATTGTGGCAAGGTCATTCCAGTGCCTGAACAGTAGAACATCTGCAGCGTCTCAGTATGTAAAATGTAGAAGGTGATTCATTCCACTACACGCTGAGTCGACTGTTGATAAACTGGAGCATTCCGACATGGCACGTCAGATGAAACGGAATCTCGGATAACCGAGGGTCAGAAAATCTGGACTCTACTGTAATTTATTTAGCAGTTCTAACAATATTTACATACTACTCGAAACTCATAATTGTTATAATGAATTTCTTTACCAGACTGAGACAAGGACATTATAAATAATCGTTTGAGCAAATTCAATCATCAATAACAGTTATGGCAACTGGCGGAGAAAATTTCCAGGTGTGACCTATATCACTCAAGGTCTGGTATTTGTCTCCTGTAAGATGGTTGTCCTGTGAAGAGCACTGAATATCAACTTTGTACTGTCCAGGGGTGAAGAATACAATGCTGCACTCATGATACGCACTGCCTTGTTCCTGCAGCTGAATACAAAACGAGTCTTACAGTCACAATAAACTCAAAATATGTCATTTAAAATACGTCTTTATACGGTAAATGGATTAAACATGCAACAGAAGGCCTCTCTTAATAACACCTTCACAATCAAAGCTCTGGTGACTGAGTTATTTCACTATACCCACTCAAATTGCAATTTACCTGATGATGGAGGCAGCAAGCACCTCTGAAATATTGGTCAATTTTCATGAGACTACATGGTGTGACAACCCTGAAGACAAACATCTTCATACTCGAAACCACGAGAATCTAAAATCTCACTGTCTCATAGCCGTTCCCACCTCACAAATGAACACCGTCACATCTGGGACATGCAGAGGCCGAGGAGATCGATCACATCATAACTGAAGTCTTTAACCACAATAACAAAAGAACTACACGAAGCACTGCTTAATAACAAAGCAGCACATCACTTACACTAAAATATTTCTTACCTCCGGAAGAAGAACTTTGGACGCTCCTGCATTCGCTAATCTTGTCTCCAGACGATAATTATTTACACCATTCTGGTGGTCCTGGTAGAACTGCACTGCCAAGCACACTTGCCACAGTGACCTCTCCAGGAAGTTGTGCACAGAGATGCCAAGCTGAAGGCATTGACCTGCACGACAACTCAGTTCTTCCTGAGGCTTCACAGGCTGTGAGTTCAGTGTCACTTCTGTCAAGAGATGCATGAACAGCTAAATGGCTGCGAGGGAATATATATATATATAGAAACACAAAACTTCATGAAGTCTGAAAGTTTCTGATAATGGTACATTAGAATTAGTCCATCATCTAAATTATAAAACAACAAAAGTAAAACGTTTCAAAAGCAAGATTTATCTTCAGGCAAAAACGGGTGAAAGAGAACAGAAAGCCTGTCTGATGCGTCCCCTCAAATCGGGTCAGAAGCTAGCTGACCCAACAGAAAGGTTGTTTTTGTACCACGCTGTTAATAGCAAGAGCATGGCCGCTATATTAGACTTTCCAGTGGTTAGACAAAATTAAAATTTTTATGAACAGTTCATTAATTACTAAAAAACTTCCATACAACTGAAGAAATTATCCATAATGAATGAACTATGCCCAAAAACACATAATTTATCAACAAAAAGTTCAAAGCACCACCAAAAGACTGAATTTAAACTGGGTATAAGTTTCTTAGAACAATGAATTTCTAATGGCTATCTTCTATAATATTAACAGAATAATACAGAAGAAGAAAAAATACAAACCCCACTGCAATGGTGACATGCGGACAAGATCTAGCATCTCTGGAGTCAGAGTAATTCCTTTCAGGGAGACTCGTCCCCTTGTACCAGTTGACAGAATATGCCAACGTAAGTCCACTGAAGCTGCAACGTGTTCACTACATATCTGATCCAATTCTAGGCGATCATCAGCAGATATTTTTCCACCTCGATAAAGCTAAAAGCAAATGTCCCAAATTTCATCAACTCTTTCTTTCAACTGCATATCAACAAATTTTAGAAATACATATTTACTTACCAACAGTCTGTAACTTCTGCAACCACCAAATAGTGGTCAGTATTGCAGTCAGCTCCTCTAAAAGACTGCCATCTTCCATCTATCAAGAAGTGATTAATCTGAATTTAAAAGCAATTTAAAAGAGGATAAAACATTTACCTTTGTAAGTTTAGAAAGCGGACAACGATTAACTGGTACAGGGATCCGACACGACTCATTTCCTTCGATTAAGATGCATTTTGATGGAGTGTACTGCAGCTCCAGTTCATGACTAGTAATGTTGGCAACATCCAGAACTAGGTAGAATTGTGAATTGCTGAAATACAGGACACACACACACTACTTTACTTTTCCTTCTATGTACCACTGTACAAAATTTGCAGTGCTTCAAAATAAGAAGCAGATGAACTGGAAGGAAATATAACTCACGTCTCTGCAGGAAGAACATCCCAATTAGTGATCTGAACGGAAGGCAACATTTCAACACTCAGAGTAACAGAACTGAGCCGACAATATCCGGATTCCAGTCCTGCTCCTCCAGAGTACCTCAACTTTAACTGGCCTTCCAGAGTCTGCAAAATATTTTACTATAATTAAAAGGAAAGTATCTGGTAAGACAATTCCAACAGAATTCCTCATACACCAAGTTTAATGAAGATATGTTGAATTTGTCTTTGTGTCATATTCTCAAAAAACTTGTTGCACTTTAGTGTATTTTGAGGTTTGTTTCTAACTTCATAAATTCCTCAGAATCATCAAATAAATTTACAATGAAAAAAAACACAGTAAAATCTTTCAATACTGAATATAAATCCGGGTTCTGGAAAGACAAAATACAATACACTTATATATACAGGCTCTTAACACACACACAATAAACTCCCGTGTAATGAAGCCCAAAATATTGGGTACCTGGTGCTAAAAATTTTGATAAATTTCCCTGCTGTACATTCATAAACACTTTATTAAAATCACATTCATCTGCATTGAATAAAAACAAATTCCAAATAATATATCATCACTATATTTATACATATTCAGTCCAAAATGAAGACTGACTCTATTATCATCATTATCATCATCAGCTATCCCAGTCTTAGGCCCAGCGATATGTTCTTATTGTCTCATGCCAGCATTTGTAGGGTTCCCCTGAAGATCTTTACCATTTTGTTGGTAATGGAGAATTTGGAATGGGATTACTGAGTAGGGAGGTCCAGAATCCTTACAAGATTAATTAAATTAATGTGCTGAAAATTCACCTTTGATGTATTTGGGGCACCAAGTTTAGAGAAGGGTGAGCGAGATGACCCAAGGCTACTTCCTGAGTGACTGCTACCACCTGATCTGTAAATTAAATATGCTTTATTAAAATAAATGAAGGCAAATCCTGGAAACATTACTGGTAGAAAATTAAAAATATAATAGTGTGGTTTCTTCCACTTGTATGAGCTTCACAACAAACTTTCTTGAAAACTGCCACATGGCTTAGAAGAGGGGGAACAGAAACACAAACACACATATGTAATTCTAGTCTCCATTATGAACATTTCAGAGGTCCTTGTTGCCACCTTCATCAGGTCAATAAGCATCACTGTGAGAACCTAAAATCATACTTTTATAAGTTGAATTTGAGCTTAATGTGAGATATCCAGTATCCCAAACATTACATTTTGCAAATTTTAGTGTGTACTTCCAATACAAAATTTAATTCAAATCCATTATATAGCTCCAATTATACAATATGCTGCCAGACATGAAATAATCTCCACATTAAATGATGGCTTTAAGCATTTTGTACACAGAATATATTAAAGACATACTAGACTCACCTGAATGAAGCAGTTAATTCAGATCTTCTTGATGCCTGTTCTCTCCCAAATGTAGGAGAGCTAAGTCGAGATGGAAGAGAGCTCGGACCTGACAAGAAGCTAGCAGGCTGACTGCCATAAGCTGTGCTGCTTACATCTACAAATGAGAAATACAATTTTGAAATAACAAGTGAGATGGCCATAACGTCCACAGAGTAAAGATCAAGGGCAACAATTCTGAGAAATATTCAATGAGAGAATTTATATATTTAATGCCAATGTATCAATTGCATTTAATAACAAATTACTCAACAATTATAAATGGTGAACATATAAGACTGGAAAGAAGCAATCTTGGTTTGCTTTATGGCACTATCTAGCATTTTCCTGGCTACACTAGCATTCAAACAAGAGACCTTCATTACATGAAGCAAGGGCTTAAATAACTATACTAATTGTCTTGGTTACAAAATGATTAAAACAGAGGAAAAGTCATGCCTGTCCATCTGGATGTTTTTTTAACAGAAGGTCTGACAATAAATGATGCCAATGTTTATGAATCTGGTATTGGAAGTCTACAAAAGTTGTCAGAATATTTAATTTTTATTCATGTTGGTCCAATATAGCATCTATTTTACATGAAGCTAAAATTAATCTTCATAAAATGTCACAAAAATGGCTCACATTACAATTGTACATGACAAATTATAAATATCATGAAATTCCACACCTTTCACTTGAAATATTTTTAATATGAAAAATAAATAATAAAATATAAAGGAAAATAATTTCTGCCTCTGTACAGCACCATGCTTGTCATACAATTAGCTCAGAAATACAAAAACACATAACAGTTTTTATGCACAGTAAATTTTTAATTTCCCACTAGTTAATCCACAGTGGCACACATTTGAAAATGTTGCATGTTTTGCTGAATATTCTGTATTTTTAATCAATGAATATCAAAGCCAATGAATTATGAAATATTTCAAAGAAATGCATATTAGAAATAAATGTACTTCAGATTACAGTCCACACTT
>NW_019059565.1:180275-209040 GCF_000696155.1 Zootermopsis nevadensis
TGTGAGGAAATCTGCCAAAGAATATAGGTAGACAGTAAAGCTTGCATCAGCTCCAGGCTGAAGAGGAAGTTGTGCCTGAAGGTTCTCCTGGCTCCACTGGAACACCTGTTCCTGTGTCAAGGGCTCCAGTGTGGAGTGCACTGATACCTCCACCATTTCTATAGGCAGATCGCCCACATTGCTTAGTGTCACACTGCACTCAGCACTGCAACATTTTAATCACCAATCTAGTATGTTGGGTCTATGAATAAATTGGTTTAAATAAACATACAGATGAATGCAACTGTCCTTTATCATAACATCTTGTCCTTCTGGGTTCTCTACCTTAACCTCAGTCTCCCCAAAGATGATTTATTTAACATTTTCAAAGAAATATTACTGTTACCCGTGCAATACATGTCTGTACCACTGTATCCATAATTTCTTGAACTTCTCATTCAGTGTTTTTAATTTCAGAATTCATAACTTTTTGTTAATCCCTTAAAACTCACCTACAATGCTGTTAATTTTAAAAATAAAATTCACAGCAATGACTTAATTTTGTACCCAGGAGTGAAGAAGGGTTTGTAAATTTTAATTACATTTCTTCAGTTTGATCCCAAATGTGTGATAATAAATAACCCAATCAGTTTGGTGTCTTTTACATACAATAATTAACCCATTTTATGAATATTTGTATTTCATACCTTTCTCCAGCATATAAGGTTATGTTTGTACTCATCACCACAGTGAGTGTCTCTCCCAGAGAACCTGAAGAAGCACTTTTTGGTAGAGATGTTAACACCTGCGTGAATAAAATGATATTAGCATGTCATATTTGTCCCAACAAACATGTAGCACATACATTTTTTAGCTAAAGTAGATATATTCATGAATGGCTGGTTATTTTATGGTTCTGTATAAGATTCTGGGATTATGTAGAGTGGCATAATTATGATGATGATAAAAGGGATACAGTGTCCACGATGAGGGGGAGGAATTAGGGAGAAAATGGACATGAGAAGTAATTTAAGATACTACCTTTACATTAAGCTGGAAGAACTGAGAAATACCATTACATTCACAGAAAATGATCACTGAAAATGTACTACAGTAAAATAATGTACCTGCATTTTAGGAAGGGCAGGTATAACATCAACTGAATACAGAGGGTGTGGAAACCCACCAATATGACGTAACCTGCAGTTAGATTTGACACCTAATGTATGAGTTGAATAACCTGGAAAAAAAAAATGAAAATTAATATTATATCGCTAGCATAAAAGCCCAGTGTAATTCAACAGGTAATGACTTATCTCATATCTTCATCACTCACCCCAATTCTTACTTCCTTTATATTCTTAACTTATTTCTCTCATATTCCTTTTCCATCTATTGCAACTTAGAACGATTAAACATATCCTACATTATTTCAATATATTCATCATCCATATCAGAAGTACTTCTAAAAGCTGCTGAATACTAACCTTATTTGTACAAATAGAACATTTTCTACCTAATATCATTACCAAGGACTTTTAATATCAGCTGTTTCACCATGTTATGTGCATGTATGCCAGGGAAAATTTGCTGTAAGGTCACAACAGGCAATAATCCAGAACCTTATCATCTGAAATGTAAATACTACCACTCTTCTAAATTATTTTGGTACAGAGATTAAAGGACTGGGAGATGGTGAATATGAACTTTCACCAAAGTGATGATTAGGTATGTAAAATCACCATTTGCTTAGTAAAACTGATAACTATATACATACACAGCCTAAAAGTTTATATGTTTGACAAACTGACAACAAAGTACCCATGAGATAAATTATCCTAATGAAAGGATTTGGACTTCATATGTTAAATAAAACACAATATTATAACTTACCCAAGACTTCTAACTCTCCAATTTCTTTAGGTGTTCCAGACAAAATTACTGGGTGTGGACCTGATTCTGGTGGTAATGACAGTGAAACAGGTACGCTCTCAAAAACTACCCCACTTGTAAGAAGACGCTGCAACAAAGTTCCTAAATAAACTGATGTTAACAGTTTGTTAAAGAACAGTTCAAATTTGACCTGGAATTTAGTTTCTCAATATTTCTGTTGGCTGTGAAACAAAAATAAAACTCTATCCTACAGGAATGAGAAAAATATGAACATTTAGAAGGAAGAGTACATTGGAAAAACCACCTGAAAGAGTTCAGATGATTTACTGACATAATATGATCAGAATTGCACAAAAAATATTAACTAGCTCTATATTACTGGCTAATATGATTATTTTATGCTCAAAATCTTACTCTTAACATAAATTTCCTGTAACAAAAATTAAAAAAATTAAATTATTAACAGCCATCATTAGTCGGAAGTCACCACTTGGCAACTTTATTTAATACACAGAAAAGCGACTCACCATATTCAATACTTTCAGTTCAAATGGCAATGGGTTATACAACTCCATGGCTACCTCACACACATCTCCCTCCACCCAAAAGTAATCTGAAATACATGTTCAGTTTTAAGAATCGATATTTACATACTAGATAGGTGTGATGGTAAATTTTTATTTATAAATATTTAACAACCTATAATGGGTTGAGATTTTTATCTTAGAACTCCATTTTCAGGAAAGTAGTGAAAAAGGAATGCACAGCAAAAGGGATAAGGCTATCCACTAAGGTCACACACATTCCTCTCATCATATACCTGCTGCCATCAATGTGATAAACAGATGATGTATAGAAGAAAACAACATTTGCACAATTAAAAAATACCCATTTTACTGCTTGTCACAACAGTTTTTCTTTCCAAGGAGCCAAAATGAATTGGAGTAAACAAGAATGGCCCCGAGTCCTCCTTTACTTTCTCAATCTTCTGTGGCCGTAGCTGAGGCTCAAGATCCCGCAGTACAAAACTCCTGTAGGAAACAGACACATTTCAGAAAAAAACATCAAATTACATTTTCGAAAATATGGTAAAGTAATATGATATGTGCAAGCAAGGACTGATAATTCATCAGCCCAAGGCTCAACAGCATGTGGATAACAATTGATACCAGTTCAATCACACACACTGTACAGATGCGGTAGGCACCCTGCATTATATATGGGAGGTAACCTGGTTCATATCTTAATAGGAACACCATATACTCCAACTAAGATTTCTCATATTTTTTATTAGTCCATTCACACAACCTTAAAGAGGCTATGCCTGCTTCCTTCTACACACTTTCAATTCAACATTTGTAATTATAATATTTTTCTCATTCAATGCAATATACTTGGAAAAAATGTCATTAAACACAAACATAACATAAAATAAGAAGATAATGGACAGAAACGTTTTGGAGCTTAAAAGAACAAAAAACAGTCACACTGAATGACAATAACACTAAATATTTTGTACACACTGTACTATCGAAACATATAGAGAAAAGAGGGAAGTATTGTTACCATATCTGTGGTAAGTTAGTAAGGTTTGCCGGTGGTATGACGACACCAGAGTTCAGAACTAAGGGCACAGGTGCTCCTTCACACTGGGCTGCCAACACTTGCAGCTGTAATGCCAAATCTCGCTGTTCTGCAGGCAAAAGATGATCCCACATGGTCTGCAGCAAGAATGTCATGTGTCGTGTGGCCAGAGCCGAGTGACCCATACGTCTTGCAGCCACCACCAGCTCTTGTAACAACTGAATTTGCAGTGCAGGCCAACCTTGCAACCCATCTGCAATATTACTTATGGTTACATAACTTCTACATATCCAAAATCAAGCAATGTTTCAGAGGTGCTTACAGCCTCCATCATCAGGGCATTGTCCTGAAACACTGACCAACTTCTTTGAACCCTTGCACTGCAATTTACATACACTGTACTCTGATGGCATAGTTAAAAGGAATTTAAATACTATGTAAAATGTTTGGCAAAACAGCACACACTTTAATTTAATAGTACATGATATTACAATAATATTTTCATCAAATGGAAAATTTCTCAAGAAGTCCTGAAGAACTGAGCTGTGTATCTTCAACCTTTAACTAATTCCACAGAGTAGGTCTAATAGTTGCTCAGAGATTCAAGAATTTTCTTGCCTTTCATGGCACCCAAAGGTTCACAAAGGGCTATTGAAGGTCTTTCCCCAGTCAGATTAATCCAGAACACATCCTCACACCATATTCCTGTAAGATTCATTTTAAAACCTACACCTGGGTCTTTCAAGTGGTTTCTTTCCACCTAGTTTTCTAAATGTTATATACATTTCTCATCTCTCTTATCTGTGCTACATGCCCTGCCAATTTAATTATTCTTGATCTGGCAGAATGTACAAATTATGAAGCTTCTCAGTAGGATTTCAGGTTGTCACGATGATGAGTACAAAGATGGCAATCTTCTGGATTGTAGCACTGTGTAATCTGGTAGAAGTTTACCAGCATTTCAGAGGTCCTTTATGCCTGATGACAGAGACATCAAGAAGTTTAATGGCATTTCAGAGGTCCTTGCTGCCTCCATTATCAGATTAGCAAGGACCTCTGAAACGTTGGTGAACTTGTACCAGACTACAAGGCATAACAACCCAGAAGATGATAATCTTTATTATGAAGCTTCTCATTATGAAATTTATGCCAGATTTCTGTCACTTCATCTCTCTAAGGCACAAATATTCTCCTCAGCACATTCTTTTCAACTGTATTTAAGCACTTATGCCTTTCTTACTGTGAGATACATCTGAAAAGATACCTATGACATGTGTTTCAATTAAGATTCAAACCTTTGGGAAATTCTGTGGGATCCAAAAGCAACTTGTGCCCAGACAGTGCCTGTAACATCAACTGGTAACACTGAGCCCAGTTGGGTTGAGGATTCTGAGCGGACACATAACGAGTGGCAGCCAGACGTCTACAAAAAGACGCCTTGCGATGAAACCCAATCTGAGTATAGAGATCTGATAAACTTGTGAAGCGCTGTATCTGTAATGGAGTGATACAATTTAGCAATAACAATATTAACCAAACTACTGAAAGTCTTAAATATTAAATTATATTCCTGATCTAAAACAGTAGTAGTATTATAATCAAAACTGTAAACAGTAATTAGTGAAATCTCACTTAATGATTTTGAACAAGTACTTCACAGAACCATGCAATTTTTAATATGGTAAGATCATTTTTGTTTAATTACAAACAATCTGTTAATGTACCATAATACCTTATAAGTTTTGTGCTCAAAGTGTAATAAGGCACCAACACAGAATTTGTAAGTACTAGTCGCAGCCATTATTTGATTATTTATGGTGAGTAAATTAATGGAGGGCATATCATGTATTATTTGAGGTTTTCACAGCAGTAGTCTGAAGGTGGCTGTCTTCTGGGTTGTTGTGCCATGTAGTCTGTTTACCTTCTCTAGTTCACTAAGAGTCAGGTTAATGAAGATCACATTCTGCAGAAATGTTGATGCCTGCAGCGTGCATCCCTGTTCCACAGCAATGCGTGCTGCCTTGAAGCATGCTTCCATTTCAATTATTCCAGCATTCAAGTACTGTAATCAATGAATGTGTTGCCATTACCAAACCACAATATAGTCTAAAGGTTATAAGAACAACTCTTATTACTTGAATTAAATGAAAATTTCTACAATTCATTTCACAAAATTCTAGGTTTCAGAATTCTTTCCTTTTCTTTGAATTCAGTTTGAGCAAAACTCTTATCACAACATGATGGATGGCTGTGTCATGATAATATTTTCTATGCAAACTTAATTTTTCTCTGTCTTCAGTTTCCTTACCAGGGTTAAACAAATGATTAATTTTCGACTCATATAAGACACTGCACTCATAATTTAAAGTTACAATGAGATGTACAACTTACTTTACTATAGTGGATAATTGCTTCACGATATCGTTTAGGAATATCTTCTGGTGATAAAACATTCTGAATTTCCTGCTGTACTTCTGTTGGTGACATGTCACTTGGTAATGAATTTGTGGAAATTGAGCTACTCCTAAAAAGAAAAGTTTTGTTACCTTAAAAACAAAAAAATAAATTCTGTAGTAACATTCTGAGAATTTAAAATGTAAACAGTACTATCCTTCAAAACAGACAATTTACATCTAAGTGAGAAGTGAAAAAAGGATCTTCCATTCTTTTCTCTCCTATTATCAGCACTCCTGTATATTCCCTTTCTTTTCTTATTCTCTTTTGTTATTCTGCCCCAACTGGATCTCTCTACCTAGTCATTCTTCTTCCCAGTAGTCATTTATTTGACAGCTTCATTCATAAGCTTTGAGATACCACTATCAGTTACAGCTAAATGCTGAAATGGTATGGGTTGATGTAAATTACAGTAAGTTGAATTCTAAGCCTCATTTCCACCTTGAATACTTAGGTTAGAAGCCCACCCTGAATTCTTTCATTTTAATGCTCCAACAGGTTTATCCTTTTTGTTACCTGTTTCACTGTTATGAAATAAAAACTTCTGTTTCATGAAGAACCAAGCTGTGTATTACACTGTTCCATTAGGTATACAAAATAGTGCAGTATCAATTTCATTTAGTCTATCCACAGACTTAAAAACATCTTTAAAAAGATTACAGTCTTAGATATAAAATATAACTTTTGAAAGCAAAAACAATATCTAAACAGAAATCAGTCAGTGTTTTGAATAAGGCAACTTTAATGCCAGGGAAAGTGTCCCCAATAGTGACTGGAGAAAAAACTGGGTGATGACTGGATGTAAAGAAAAATTCCCTAGTTCTACAGATAATCCAATCCACAAGCAGTCATTAAACTGATTGATATAATATTACACTTTGAAATGCTGAAATGTGGGTAAAAACAGACAACTGTATGACATTTTATGTTAACAACAAAATGATTAAAACTGTGTATAACACAATACTTATCATGCCAGAAGTTTTTAATCATCCACAATTAAAATAAAAATTCAACAACCCTCCACAATTAAAATAAAAATTCAACAACAACCCCTCCCCCCATTGTGATGTAGAGGTACAAGAAGCCTACATGAATACATGCTAAACTGTACTGGATGTGAAAAATTGAGCTTACAAATAGTGTTCCTCAAATTATTGGAAATGCACATTTCTGGCTTTGTATAATAATGATTTCTCACTTGCACAGGTTATACAATGTTACACTGGATAAGAAAAATCTTAAAAATGTCAATTAAACTCTCCATGGAGAATCAAATCTTGAATCTTCCTGAATATGATTCAGAAATGCAAACCATTCAACTGAAAATAGTCAGTTATTATAAACATATTCAGAGTATTGACTTGTAGATCATATTTAAATACAATAAGCAACAACAATATAAAGCAAATCAAAATACCTCTGCTTTCCTGGACTTCCTTCTTGTAGTGATGCATTGCGCTGTAGTGGAAAGCTCCTACTCAAATTTGGATACAGCAAAACCACAGAAGCTGCACACAGCCCTTCATATGCACCACCAAGCCACAGCCAATCACCAACTGCCTTCAAGATATCAATAGCAGAACTATAGTAACTAAGCGCTTCTGTTGCCAGGCCTGCCTGCAGTGACAAGTCCCCTAGATGTTTGGTCATGCGTCCCACACAACGTTTTCGATTGCTGCGAGATTCCAAATCCAGACCAACAAAGTCTTTTCTTTCAAAAGGAGCAAGAAGCAAACTGACACGTTCCACCTTCTCCCTACTGCGTTCAAGTCTTTTTGATTCCAGAACCCAAAATAGGGAACACAGAAATTCAGAGATTTGGTCTTCCAACCCAACACAAGCTTCACAGTCTTCATAAAAGAGAGCACGTGTTTTAAAATTTGAAGGCGTTGAAAGTACATTTGGTTCACTAGGACTCGTATCAGCTGGTGGACCAAATAACACACACCTCGAATCAAACAGAGTTGAGGAATATTTTACTTTCAAAGATTCATGCACACGACACAATTCATTCAGTTCCTTGTCATATTTTTCTGCAAGAAATAAAAAAAGTAATGTATTCTCACTTCCACACAAATCAGACTACCACATACAGATGTGTACTTATTCTTCAATGCCAATTTTCTATAGGTATGAAACTTAAATTTCTTTTGTAAGACATGAATGTTAGAAAATTTTCTTGGGTGATTAGCCATGTAAATGTTGAGTCAAATACCAAAGTTTTGAAGACTAGCTCTGTCTCCATCTTCAGGGTTAAGTCTGAGGAATGAGCAAAAATGCTGATATGTATATCAGTCAGTCTTAGGAGATCCATAACAGCCAAATGATACAATGTTGTTTGGATGGAACTGGCTCAGGACTGGGTTCAGCAACAGAATTTTGGTTTGGTATTGCTGAACTTTAGATCCCAATTTAATAAATGATTAAGAAATTTACAAGACATTTACAAATTGAATATCAACATCATCATCATCAAATTGTCAAAAGTTTACATGATTACTGATGTGCTGTTATGAATATGAAATACTTTTTACTAAACAATGATCATTACATTTCAACAATTTAATTTCTTCTTCAATTATAACTGAAGACAGTATCTAATCTGAATGACTTGTTTGCTTCCAATCTTATTGCAAACAATATTTAGCAACAGTTTAAGCAATACACATTACAATTTTCAAATGAAGTGAGCAAAATATATTTTTAACTGAAATAAATAAATAAATATGTTCCACTGATAGATTTCACAGAATGGTAAATAAAGTAAAGAAACATATGTAGTGAACATCCTTAAATACTTTGCTCAGTGTATAAAATTGTTCATCCTATGTTAGTCTCAACTTCCTTTTGCTTTACTTAATGACTGTTAGGAAGCATGAAAGTAGAAATAACAGGATAATCATGAATGTGAAAATGATGGACAAGACAGTAAATGTAGCCTCTTTAAGGTACCATCTTGATATGTGCTAACAGAGACAGGAAAATTATATAAATGCCACAGCCAGAACAGTTAAATGTCCTCTTCTCTTGCTGTCACTGCTTGCATACCTCATCCTGTAAAGTGTTAACTGTTGTTACAACTATTCATACTAATTCAAATATCATTCCTTACCAACAGAAATTAGTCCCAGCAAACGGCGATGTGTCTGGTAGTCTCCCCAGTCATTATTCTCTACAGGATATTCTTTTATGTAGCGAGCTGATACTTCTCGAGACACTCCCACTGAGTCAACTACCTTGACATGGTTCACCCGAGACAAACGTTCATAAACACGACTAAAGTTCTTCTGTTTTAACTGATTTCCTGCAGCATACAAACATTATTTGTAAGGTTCATTGCAATGTATATATCCAGTGCATACTACAGCAAGGTGAACCACAGGAAAATGCATCATTTACCAACATGTTTCACAAGTAGCAATACAGCAGCATGATCATGGGCAGTCTGTTCATAATCTGGATGGGACATGCTTGTGTCTGGCGCTGGGCTTGATAGAATCACACTCACAGACGATCTCATTGGAATTTTCTCATCTGAAACTGTACAGACATAATAAAATAAATATCAAATAGGAAATAATTAATGGCCATAATAAACCATCTTTCTTGAATGTAGTTGTATGGATTAATATTTGAAGAAAAACAAATTCACATAAAAACCAAAAGACAAAGCCATGCTGTGCATAGCAGGCAGATTCTTTGCATATTTTTTAAAACACTCATATGTCACCAGCACACCTACAACTAGTATGACAAATGAATGTATACGGTGGTTTCGTAATTTCTTATCACGTGATGAAAGTTGATAAGCTGCACAGCTCTCCCCTGCCTTGTCATCTCCCTTCAGACACCGAAGTACTGATAAAAAAAGTCATGAATGTCTTCAAGGAAAACAGCTCTCCCTGCTCAGAGCAGCAGTACAAACATTCCCACATGAAAGAACTAAGTTTCTGCATTTTCATAAAATATTATATGTGGAGTCCTTCCTAAATGCATCAGTCAACTATAATTCTGATGCAGCTAGCTAACAGACTTAGAGACATATCCAAACAATCAACAGTCTACCATCAAGTCCCAGAAGACTTGAATAAAGGGCACAATTAAAAATGTACCTTAATTCACACTCCTTTTATCCTGTTGAGCAATTTCTTTGTAAAGATGTTTTGTATTTACACAGCATTACTTACCTACTGTACACATATGGATTTAGCATAACATTCGAACAGTTTGTGTGAAAGCTTTAATTTTAAATCTTTACGGCATTTTGAATATGTATTTGTCTTAACTTTTAAGGAATGCAACCTATTGCATGTTGATCATAAAGTTGACATTCTGTGTACATAACAATTTTGAATTATAGTTTCAATGTTAATTAAGATCCACTACATATTTCAAACTAAACTGAACATCTTCATGTTGGTTCCCTTTGTTTGCAACGAATAGATGTGAATGATAAATTGTACATATATTTGAAACATATAACATTCACATGGATCTGTGTGATTGTTTTACAAGTATATTCATAATAGGTGCCTGGAAACTTAAGAAGTTTGACCTAGGGGGGAGGAAGAGAATTCAATATGTTATAATAAATACTAAATATTTCCAAGTACTTATTTATAAGGATGTTACAGAACCTATTTCTTTCCCTTTTACACTTCAGTGGTACTCTGAATGTCAGCATAATCTGTGCTGAGAGTATGCAGATCTAATGAAATAACAATACTATACTACAAGCCAGATGAAAGCTAATAAGGATTACATAGTCTTTTCAGTTTTACAATTATAATGAAAGCAACAAAAGGAATATAAGGCAAATAAGTTTCAAATAACTTAAATAAAGGAACACAATACATCAATCCTGTTTTCAGGACCATACATCACAAAGAAAAGCGGTACAATGCCTATAAATATACTACTTCTAATCTACTAATTATCTAATTACTACTGAGTTAAAAGAAAAAAATGTATAACAGCAAAACTCTTGAATTTGCTTTTGTGAACATTTCAAAATTTGGTTGTTAAACCTGTTTGTTCCTCTTGTACAATTCTTGGCAAAATTGCTAAGCCCCTTTGTTGTAACAGGATGGATATATTTAATAGTGTTCCGTCCATTGTATTTTAGATATATACGTCCTGCATACGGTCATGTTTCGACGATACATCAATCAATCACGATTCTGTCATCTACAGCTGTGTCGTAATACGCCATAATGTACGTTGAACGAGAGTGGAGCGAGAGAGAGTGAGAGCAATGGATATTAAGCACCATGGTGAAACATAGGCCAACTGAAACTGATAAAATGCAATTATTTGATTGTAGGGGCCGCAGTGAGAGTTATTTTGTAGTCAATTTCTTTTTCTGTTTCTGTCGACATAGTGTAGCTATTCTGAATAAAAATATGGCCCTTCGTGTTCGCTATTAAGAATTCCCAATCTTTACTATAAAAATTTGTGATTCCTCGTTGTCGTCAATATATTATGTCATCAACAATGTCAACACATATTTGTTTACTCGGCATTGTTGTGTTCCACAACAATGCCGTGTACAACACAACAATGCAGAGTAAACAAATAACGCTTCACAACAAAGAAATCAAAAACTATCAACCCAGTTGCATTATCACTGCTCCAGAAGCAGCACATCGCATTCTTGAATATTGACTGACACTTGGCCTAAACCATCAGAAAAGTGAAAGAAGAAGTTATCGAGTATTTGAAGTACCAACTCCTACAAGGTAAACTGATACTCATTCGATATATTACGATTACGAAAGTATTATTTAAACTGACTTTTGATCGATTTTAAGACGAAGATTTGCAGGGGTGGGGCTGGACGTAAGTAGTTGACTGAACAAGAACTGTTGGTCTCTGAACAGCGACGTAAAGAACTACAACATCAGACATATTTAAGAAATAAAGAAAAGCGAAGTAAAACTTACATTGATAAACGTAGAAAAACTTATTCAATAAGAAATTTACATTCCATAGATCCTTCTTAGGTTTAAGTCAAGGATATAGAATCGGTCATAAAACAAATACAATACACGTTTCTAGTACAAATATAAATGCATAGTTATAAGAGCTATTTACAGATTTTTGGAACTACAGTATTATAGCAAAATAATCATCTTATACTCTGCGCAAGGAGTGAGATACTAGTTTAATTCTGGGTAAAAAAAAATTTATATCGTGATTTAAAATTTTGATAGTATGTGGAAGGTTATTGAATAACTTAATTTCAATATAGTAAACCCCTTTATGAAATTTACGGAGGTTAAAATTTGGCTTCCGTAGATGTTAAGTTAGGTAAAGATAGGTTGGGGTTGGGTTAGATTAAGGTAATAATTACAAAGGATTAGGATGAGTTTTGGATTAGGTTAGGTTAAGATTTGTTAAGTAAGGTTAGGTTATGTTTAGTTAAGTCAGGTAAGTTAAGGGTACGTTATATAATGTTTTACGATGGGTTGGGTTGTCCTGGAGAATTTCTATCGTGTTCATTGGATGGTTGTGGGGATGTCCTGGAAAATTCCTGAAAAATTCCTAAAAAATCCTAGAGTAGTGTTGTAGAAGTCCTGGAGACGTTATTGGGAATGTTTTTTCTCATGGAGTATTGCTCGGGGAAATCCTTGAGAAGTCCTGAAAGGTTATTTGGAAGTCCTTAAGCGATGGTGGGTCTGATCCTATGCGAGTCGGTTACTTTGGATTCGTTTAAGTTTGATTGGGATAAGTTATATTGGATTAGGTTCCGTTTTGTGTTAAGTTAGGTTAAGTTAAGTTTGGTTAGGCTACGTTAAGTATGATTTTGAGGAAGACACTTATAGCAAACCGTGTTTACCAAATATCATAAAAATCTGTAAATAACATTCGTTGTTTAATTTGTTGAATCGTCCATCACAGGACAGTATTTAGTTAGTTATGTTATTATTTCGTTGTATGTAATTATTTTGTTCTGATATCGTTACCCAAGTGTGATTCTTATGGTCACACAAGAAATTTTAATCTAGGTATTTTAACGTCGTGTGCGTCCTCATGCGGTCATTTTCATATGACAAATTAATACGTACGAAAACCACTGCCACTATCTACTATATGAGGAATTTTTTTTTTGCAATTTACTCTTTAGGTTTTCTCACCGCGTTACATTGTATTGCTATGTATATTTGCCGTCTTATGCACATTTATACTCTTTGGTATCATAATTCCCTAAACAATGTAATGGTGGGCAACTTTATATTAATTTGGACATAAGGAAGCTTTTTTTTTCTTTTTAATCCTGGCAAGTGACACATACTTCAAAGTGCAACTTTATGCATTTGCTGTTTGAAACAGTAGACATTATTAACGCATGACAAATACACTCATTGAATTATCTAGGACGACAAAGTGCCTGTAAATTTAATGCGAGAGTTGTGTCAAGGGAAGAAGGAATGTATGTTGTTTATTTGTTATTTATTAGTGACATTATGGAAGTAAGAGTTGTACCTTGAACTAGGCTATAACTGCTACATTAAAATTATTCTTATCTCTTCTTTCATCACTTAGTCAATTTTGTGTCAGAAGTGCTTTGCAGAACGTTCAGCATGTTACAAGTATTTTTACCCTTTTTATATTTTTGTTTCAGATGTCACCAAACTGGACGAAGGAGTTTAAAATTATATGTCAACGTTTGCTTTTCCGCTTAGTGGAAATATTGTCAAATGTTTTGTTTTGGGTGGTGTACCATGGCCCAGGAGAGAAGATGCCCCCCATTGAGAATCTCTTGCTGCTTGATACTGCAACCGCTATTGCCCATAAGATCCGGACACAGAAAGTAAGTTTGTAACAGGCTTTCTGGTACAGGTTACTCCCAAAGACTAGTAAGTATTCATTTGTTCAAGAAATTCACTGTTTAGAAGAAATATAATATTTTGTTACAAGAAACAGGATAGGGTAATTTTATAAATTTTAAGAATGCTTTGTTATTTTTATATTTCATTGCTACAGGTGTTATTTAAAAGTTGTGTATAACATTTTTGTGTTTTAGTAAAAGTGGCCAGGGTTTATAACAAATCAAAAGGTGCACTTAAATGGAAGGTATGCAGGATATGAAATACAGTGTGTTTACTGATAAAGTTGAATGTAACTGTCACTTGCTGGCTTTCAGTAGGAACTGCAGGACTCACCACAAGCAGTGCAGGATTTTCCCAATATGAGAAGTATTGCTCTATAAAAACAATAAAATCAACATACCTATCTTATAGTAGTTCTTGCCTGGAACCAAGAAGCGACAGTTGCAGTTAACTTTATCATTGAATCCAGTGTAGTATGAATAGCAGAGAGAGAATCATCACTGTCTAATGTTTGCTTCCAAATGACCTAAGAGATGGGGATTGATTTTCACTCTTGTATGCATAGTCAAACATCAGTGAATTTAAATGACCAGATGCCTTACACGCATAAATACTCTTAACTGTTCTGTAGTTATAAACATTTGCAACAGAGGACTGGTATCATGCTGTAAAGATATTGCCTGATTATGTCTGTTGACTGAAATTCCAGGGAACACCCCTGCATCATTTAACTGCTTTATTGTTTTAAGTATTTAAAGTAGGATAGGATCTATTAAAGTGATTCTTATGTTCTGCCAGTAAATTAATCTAACAGAAGTCACATCCTGTTATACTCACAGTGAGCCTTTCCAGGTGGCAGGAATTTAGTGTCAGTAACAGTGAAAGCATTAAATTAGCATTTATTTGCAAGTGCATAAAGTATGAATTTGCATTGTAGAGACAGCACAGTTATAACATGGTAACGTAATGCAACAGTGTTGTGGAATCACATTTTAGTGAAAATGTTTTTTAATGGATGTTTTTGCTTTTCTTCACAGGTGACAAGTGTAGAAGTTTTAGAAACCTTTGTTGCTAGAATAAAGGAAGTGAACCCTATCTTGAACTGTGTTGTAGATGAAAGATTTAGCGAAGCATTAGAAGATGCGCGTAAAGTGGATGAATTCATTCAGTCTGGAGTTAAATCATTACAAGATATTGAAAAAGATACTCCTTTTCTTGGAGTACCTTTCTCTACTAAGGACTGTCTCCAAGTGACAGGTAAGACTGTAAAGCACCAAAGACAAATTTAGTATGACATCACTTAATAGGTTAGCACTGCAGTATTACAGTAAATTTTGGATTTTTCTTTCAGCTTTTCTGACAGATTTATCATGATTTTCCTCAGTCCCTCCAAACATATTTTTCTATAATACCTTATATCAGACCACGACCACTTATTTCCATACCATTTGTATTTTTTTTTAAAAAAATTTCATGCTATTATCCTTTGCTGAATGTGCATCATGGTCCAGCTGACCATGCTTCGTGTTATCATACTGCTAAACCCCCAGATTTGAAGTCCAGCTGGCAGCCCTGTTGTACTGGGATTCAAATCCCATTTTCCTATACACTGAAGGTTAATCTGTGCAGCAAAGCATAATTAAATAAACCAAGAAACAAAATCATGTAATGCTTGATTTTTATTATGTATACTTCATTGTTGATATGAATGTTTCACTGGTTTTGTAGATGACTTTCAATAACTTGTTACCATTGAAGTAACACAGTTTTCTCTTCATATTCTAGGTTTGTCTCATACAGCTGGTCTGTACTGCAGGAGAAATGTTAAGGCCCCACAAGATGCTTATGCTATAGCACGCATGAGGGAAGCAGGAGGAATTCCTTTTGCTATAACAAATGTTTCTGAAGTTTGCATGTGGTGGGAAAGCAATAATACAGTCTATGGGCGCTCAAACAATCCATATAACACAAACCACATAGTTGGAGGCTCTTCAGGAGGGGAGGTAAGGTTTAATTATAGGACAGGTCATAAATGCACAGTGATTTCAGCAATTGTGCTATTTGTTTATGCCTGTAGTTCCTCTCTCAGGATATTCTTCAGTTACTATCTCATACTCTGGATGATCTCTGAGTCTGTCTGAATTTTGTCTCCTTGTGAGGTACTTTTTAATTTAGGGAACAGACAAAAGTCATTAGATGCTAAAGAGGGTATATGAAGTCCCTGGCAAACAAGTGAAAAGCTGTGCTTGGTCAAGTATAACCTTATGGAGAGCTCTAAGAAGGCTAGTACATTGTCAGGCAATATCTGTAGGCTTCTGCTAGTTAAGTGATGATTGATGGGGAAATACTGTAGTAGGTTCTCTGAGAAAATTATGTCACTGCCACTTTGTCACAAATTCAACTTATTTATGCCTGTGTACAGTCCAGGTTAAATAATATTTTTATAAAAGTCTGTTAATTGGTTTGTGTTTATGTTTTTGATTTATAGGGTTGCTTATTGGCTGCAGCTGGTTCACCCTTGGGCATTGGTTCAGATATTGGTGGATCCATCCGCATGCCTTGTTTTTTTAATGGTATATTTGGTCACAAACCCTCCAAAGGTGAGAAAACTTGACATTTAACCCTGTGTATCGGCCCTTTCTAAACCTAGCAGTTAAAGCAGTAACCTACACAAAAGGATTTTCACTTGCAGGCAGTATTTGGGTAACTTATAAAGTGTCTTAATTTCATTTCCACAGTAATACCATCAAAGTAATATGATGTAATGATATTTTAGGGATTGTCTCAAATCAAGGTCAGCATCCATATCCATCTGAGGAACAGGAGGGCTTCTTGGGGGTTGGTCCTATGTGCAGATTTGCTGTTGACCTTTTGCCAACCCTGAGAATCATTGCCGGCAAAAATGCTGACAGACTCCAACTAGATACAAAGGTTGGTAGCAGTATATTTTATCTTCCTGTTGCTTCCAGACCTTAATTTACATGTTCTCTCTTTATGGCAAGTGATATTTCATAATCCAATAATATTTTAACATTTTGAAGTTTAGCTAGCTTGTTATGAAACTTACATGTAGCTTATGGATACTTTTTAAGAAATACAGCTTTTCAAAAAAAAAATAGTGACTCCTAAACTAATCCTCTTATCTACATTATTTAAAGACTGAAATGTAGAGAAATACCCAAGGAACATACAGTATTATTTACTTTTACATAGTTACTGGTTTGTTATAACTATTACTAAAAGATACTTCTTCACACCACATGGTTTGTTAACAGACAGTATTTTGCTGATAATTAAAATATTTGCTCAAATATTTATCGCTGCTATGTAATGTCTCTATCATTATTGTCATAGTTTTTTTCATCCAGACTGGTAGTACTGTCTTAAGAAATTCCTCATTTAATTGATATATTTTCTAGCACTCTTTACTTCAGTCCTCCTGTGTCGTGCCCTCATCTTAATTTTGATATTCGTAGTCTTATATTAAAACCACTAACAGTCCACCATATCTACAAGTGCTCACTGCATAAAACAAAGTGTATCCATTGCTGACTGTCTTTAGACCACCTGTTTATGTTTTATGAGATTCCATTAAGTAAATGTTTCAGGTTGATATCCATAAGATAAAATTCTATTACATGGAGGATGACGGAGGGTCAGCTGTTGTAAGTTCAGTACATCCAGAGATCAAGTTGGCTCTCCGTAAAGCAGTGCTTCATTTGGACAAGGCATATGGTATCAAAGCACAGAAGGTAATAAGTGAAGCAAGTCGGTGCTTACACGCAAATGCTAAAACAGGAGAGTCTGTCTGATGTGTATCCATATGGTTCTTTGTAATATAATGTGGGAACAATTGGCTCAGTATGCATCACACCTTCATTCCTCAATCAGTTGTAACTTTTGTCTTCCCTTTTCTTGGCATCTGATGAATCTAGCATTTCTTGCTTTTCTCTTACTATGCGATCTAAATGTAGAGAATTTATTCATTTGTGGTGGTTATTTTGAGTTTATAATACTTGTTTATTTTGGTTTTCTTCTTTCACAGCTTCATTTTATATATTATAAGTTTATGTTTTGATCAGTAGAGGTTTAAGTCAGGATATTAAAAATGACTGCTTGGATAGGATCATGTTTTCAGTTTGACCTGTTCAGGGAGAGAACGCTGACTGAAGGTAGTGGTATAACTGTAATGTTGTGAATACATAACTATGCACAGGCAGGTTGCTGTATGTTGCAGAAACTATATATCTGGTGTTAATCTCTGTGAAACTTTCTTTGGACCATTAGTCCTTTTCTGTTATGTATATTTTTAATAGGACCTGAAGTATGGCTATCAGCTATCTAGACTGAGATTTTTGTTATTTTCTGTTTTGCCAGCTGTATCTTGAATAGTACCTTCTAATAGAATGTGACCATCTTCTTCAAAATCCTTACCTACAACCATTTATGACGATTTTTAAATCTCATTCCATGTTGTGTATCCTATGTAGATGTATTGTGAAATAGTGCAATAATGAGTCAGACAGTTGAATGTGGTTCACGTCCTCATAGCTTGATTCTGTGACATGCTTTGTAATATTATTCTCTCACCTCATTTTTAATGAATTTCCCTGTCATAATTAAGTATTATTTATTCTTTACTCCATCCAGCCTGCATGTTTGGGCCATAACAATTGTCTTTACCCCACTATCCTAACAATATTATGTAACCTAACAAGATTTTTTCCCTATATAATATCATATATTTATAGGTTCAGGTAAAGAAAATGAAGAATTCAGCTGCCATTTGGTTTGCTAAAATGAAGACAAAGGATGGTCCAGCTTTTTCTGAACACCTTCTAGACTGTAAGGTATGGGTCATTGTTAGATACATTGATGAAGAGAGCTTTCGTTTTAATAGAATTTAATTTAATTTGTTTTCCAAATGTATTATTTGTGATTTAACATACCGTATGGCCTGTGCTCATTTATTGCAGATATAAATATACTGTTGCTAAGCTAGTCACACTAATTTAAATATTTGCTATAAAATATTTAAAATAAAGCTATGGATTTGAATGAGATATAGATTTCATGCCTTGTACAGTAAAAAGTTTTTGATTTGAGCTTCATGTCAAATTTGGGGTTGTGTTGGGATTGATACAAACCAAAACAAATTCACTTGACACAATTTGGTGTAGACTACCAATGCCAGTTATTATACAAATATATTGGTTGTTTCAGAGAAAAAAAATGTGGACAGGCAAACAGGTGGATGTGATCCCCCTCCCCTGCACTTTATGTGTAGAACACATACAGGTTCATTATTAAAATGTACTTTTTCTCACCTGTCCCACAACAGTGGTCATGGATTTGTACTGTAGTTAATTATAAAAGCTGTGTTAATGCTGTCTCAGTAAACCATATAGCAAAATTATAATTATACAGTTACTTTATTTTCTAGGGCTCAGTCAATGTGTACTGGGAGTTACTGAAGTGGTTCATAGGTATGTCCAAGCACACTTTTATTGGTATTACAACAGCGCTAGTTGAAAACTGGGGCATTAAATATGGGTGTGAACACCACAGATACCTAATTGGCCAGTGCAGTCAGCTTTATGAAGAATTACAGGTAAGGCCCTATTTTGTGTTTGTAAAGTATGTCTTATTTTCATGTAGATATGACTATCTTGATTGTGTAAGAGTACCACATTAGGAGTGCTGTGCATGCATTGTACATCAGTGCACAACAGTGGATGGTGCTGGCATGACATGCAATGCACAGCAGTCCTTGCTGGCAGGTTGTATGCCAGTTTGAACCTGTGGACCAAGCATGGCTAAACAAAGACTGATAAACAATTCTCAGTTAAGAATTTTGAGACAGTTTTTAAACTTTCTCCAAGTATCATTAAGTTTCAGGCCACTTCCTTTGAAACAAGGAATTTCCCAAATGTTATTTACAGTCACATGTTGACCCATAATGAATTTGTTTCATGTATATATGTAACATAAATCATTCACCATAAAATATGTAAGGAAGTCAGGTTTTCCCCACTTTATTCCTCTTAGTCCATGGTATAAAGGAAACTAGTTTACATCTGCTGTAAGTTATAAAAGCAAAGCCCATCTGTGTTATTTCTTGTGATTAAAATACTTACAATTGTTGATTATGTCAGCTAGGTCTCAGAGCTCACTGTGTCCCCGACTAGTGAGTGGAAGAGGATGCAGACCTAGGAATTTTTTCTTGGTATAGAAGAAGGCAGGGAACACCAGTAGTAGCAAGATAACTAAGTTTTGTACTTCTCCAAGTAGAACAATAAAAGCAGGTCAATTGGTTATTTGATCATTAACATACTGGAGCAGAATCTCAGGTCTGTGATAAACACAGGAAGTTCCCATTTCATAAAGTTTTAGCACTACAATACCATAATTAGCACAATAATTCTCACTAGTACATCACAGCCAATTCCATCCAGGTTCTGTTTGAGAGTTTAGGAATTAATTTATCATTCTTCCCACTAATGTCAAACCTCAAAAATACTTAACAGATTGAAAGAATTATAAAGGTTCATCCAAAAGAATTACTAGCTTGTAAGTGGCATTCCAGTACTTGTATTGGTAACTTCCGAAACTGGATGGGCTTGGTGTGCGAAGATTTCCTGCAGCACCAGTGTAATGCTTATTCTGCTCTGATTTAGTCTTCACAGCTTCTTTAATTCTTTGAAGCCAAAGCTTATCAAAATAGTCAAGAATTCAGTCCATAACACAAATAAAAAATAAAGAATGTGCTAACAAGGTGAGTTCTGATGAGGTCTCAGAAATAAGTTATAAATGACCCTGCAAAAAGGAAGAGGAACAAAGGTGCTAAATAGCAAGAAAAGGTTCAGAAGTTAAAGGAAATACTTGAGGTTCTCACAGTGGCAAAGATGTTAGTTTGGTCTTTTGGGTTATGATGCTGTGTGGTCTTGCACATAGTTAACTGATGTATTGGAGGAATGTATCAGTTCAGTCTTCAGGGTGGAAGATGGAGACATTGGTAACCACCTACAAGACCGAACAGCATCCAGAAGGCCACAGTCAAGTTGAAGGAAGAATCCGTTAATGACTGTACTCTGACCACTTCCTGATATGCTTGGTATTAGTAGGAAACAGTCTTTTGTAAAAGAGAACTCAGTTTAATAAATTATTTGATTTGTTATTGATAGTTTCTTGGGCTTTTTCTGTCTTGTCAGTGCTGACTGTAATATACAACCATTAATACCCTTTAAGATTTTTTTTTACCTGTTCAATAATAATCAAAAAAATTGTTGGTGTGTACCAGCATTGTAGTCAATATTTTTACTGCAAACCCTTTATTTAATATTTGTATGATTTTTATATTAATGCAATGTTATTTTGGTTTAAAATGACCAAGAAGGACCACAGTTACCAAATATTTGTAGGATTGAACCACTATAAAAGTATTTGATTTACAAATTTTTTGTTATACAGAACTTTCTGGGAACACACCCACTACATAAGTTGGGGTGTATCTGTACTTACATAGTTTATTCATAAAAGTCAGTGATTTATAGTCAAAACTTCAGTGTACTGGAAATAAAAAATCTTTACTGGATGTTTTTCATGAATAATTTAAAGGGGTTTATAGTTATTACAAGTTGTGGAAACTTTTGTTTGTGTAATAACATTCTCATTCTCAGGATATGCTGGGAAGTGATGGTATACTGCTGTATCCAACACACCCAGTTCCAGCACCCTACCACAATGAACCTCTAGTGAAACCGTTCAACTTCTCATATACTGGGATCTTCAATGTCCTGGGACTGCCTGCTACACATTGTCCTTTAGGACTAAATTCACAGGGCCTACCAATTGGAATACAGGTACAAATTGAAGTAGTTGGTAATTAATGATAAGATAATATGAGCAGGTACTGTTACTTGTGGTTATTTTCTGTATCTTTTATTAAGGTGAACTATATATAGAGTTTGTAAATGTAGTCAGATAATAGAATGGGGTCACTTGACCATATTTGCCTGATTTTAATACATACCTCAGTTTTGTAACATTAGTTGTACAAAACATAATGAATAGTACCTGAGTACAGAAACATTTTTTGGAAGTATTTTATTGAAAAAATTGTTGTGCATCAGTTAAAAAAGTTTATACTTGGTAATACACTAACCTAATCTTCACATAAATCTTTGTAGTTGGAATTGCTACTGTTATCAGTAGATTCATCACATTCATTACTTGAACTTCATCTGATTCCTGAAGAATGTTATCACCTATCTCATAGTAGCAAAATTTAATGTGAATAAATATAAGGTGCAGTCAGTCAGCTTTTGAGTGGTTTTGGGGAGGGGAATAACATTTGGGAAAATATTGTATATACTAAAGAATGCTGCTAAATACTCTTTTGACAATAGTGTACAAAAATCCATTCAGGTGAAGTCTTGAACAGTATTACGATGTTGCTGCCAGGTGAAAGATTTGCAACCTACAAGATCTAATCCATAGGAATCTAAAATATACCACATTATAGATGGTGGTCTTCCGAATTGCAGCATACAGCATTTCAGATGTGTGCCAACATTTTGGGTGATCATAGTGCCTCCATCTTCAGTGCTGAAGATGGAGGCACTATGTTTCTTCAAAATGTTGGCACACAACCAAAATGCTACACAGAGAAACAATGCAGCCATGAAAACATGATATCCTCTATTGAGTTTTATTCTTTTACTTTCAGGCAGTTGCCTCACTAAATCAGGATCGCTTGACACTTGCAGTAGCACTTGAAATGGAGAAGGCTTTTGGTGGCTGGGTACCACCATCAATAACAGTGTGATATTTGCATTGTGCCTTGACAAGAATATGTTATGGGATAGTGTAGAAGATGAATAAAAGTTCAGTATGAAACTACCAGAGAAGACCAAGATACTTTGCATTATTTTCATTGCTTTGAAGTGGGCAGAAGGGTTATTTTATATGCTGTTAACTATTTTACTGTAAATCTGATTAATTTTATGCATATCAGAAAATTGGCAAGTTATATTATTACAGTGTTAATTATTGTGAGTACAAGATGCAGACCTATTGATGTGGCACTAGAAAGGTATATGTATATGCATATATTTTTGCCATTTTTAAATTTATGCCTTTGTGAATGTTTCATCATGTACATCATTCTCGTGGTGAAGGGTGTTTAGCCATATCCAATCCTTAAGCTTAAAGGACCAGTTATTGTCAGCTATCTTTTTTATTCATCATATTTACAGATCCCCAGCATGTCTGGGGGATTTCCCTCTGTCTGTAACCTTTGAATATGCATCTTCTTAACATTAAGAAGGATCTTTGGGAGGTCAGTTGTGAGGTCCAGAGGTGGATGAAAGCTCATAATCATGTCCAGTTAAACACTTGCCAGTAGACTCTGGTTTATACTGTCACATTGTGTTTATTTAAGCTCCCTTCTGTTGCTTTCCATTTATTTCTCTGTAGGTTTTCCTACCCAAAGTGGCACAAATCATAAGTTAATGATATAACTCATTGATTTATCATTCTGCAGTCACATGTAAGATTTGAGGTTCTTGTGGTGATGATTTGCGATGGGCTGATCACTCATCCAAGCAATCCTACCAATGTCCAAATAGATCAAATGAATAAATAAAAAACCTCGACACCTGGGGGTATAAGAGGATAAAGATTAAGTAAGTAAAGTAAAGTGGTGATGATGTTCTTTCAGGTTGTAATGCTGTATAGACTCATATGTAGATACCTTTTTGGAGAAAGTATGAAGATGGAGACAGTATGTTTCTCCAGAATGTTGGTATCTGTGACTACATGGTGTCACAACCTAGAACAACGTCATCTTTTTCAAATAAATGTTTATGCTACATGAAGGTTGTCAATTGTAATCTCAAAATTTCATGTCATTACCATATTTCACTTTTAACGCATAAATGAATATTTTAATACAACATTTTTAAGTATGTTTTGTAGCCATGTTAAATTCTACATGCCTAACTAGAATGGCTCATTTTGCTGTGAGAGGAAAGAAGCCATTTTATTGTTTTACATTATACACGTAAGTGTCCTTAAACAAAGTAACAACTTTTTTATGATCTATCTCCAGAAAATTGTGGGACCCTATTGATGGAATTCATTAGAAAGTGAAAGTGCAGTGACTTCCAGTAATATGGTGTTAAAATAATGATGCATAATATTATCATCAGAATATGTTTAATTTTGTAAGTTCTTTTTTACTTCACATGTTGCTTATTTTCCATTTTCACATTTCCTTGTTGTTTGACACTGTATGAGTAGTACCGCTTTATTTATTTTTTTGTTTTCTGCTTTGGTCACAACATGTCATCAGACTTCCATTAATGTTTTTCCTCGTGTGCATTTATTTAAGATCCATGGGTCCTTATTCATTTTGCTTATACAATGTGTGCTTTGCATAATACATAATTATCTTTATTTGATATTAAGCGTTTTGCATGTTCCACATATCTTGCTTGAAAATACCTCCTTGTTTGTCTGATGGATGTTTTCAACATGCAACTCTGTATTATTGTAAAGTGAATTTTGCAGAAGTAAATGTTGTATTTGATAAATAAATATCACAGAAATTGATCAGTACAACTGTATGAATGAAATGAAATTTGTAAACATTTTTTGTGAGCATTTAGCACACATTAGTTTTGCCAGTTTGATAACAGAATTAATTGGGTTTCTTTTGAAATGTATGTTCATATGTATAATAATTAATGCTGTATTTATAATATATGAACTGTATTATCATTCCTCTCAGTTTGCTACAGTGGTGCTTCATTTTATTTTACTGTTAAAACCATTTATAATGTACTGTATTATCATATGTGTGTTCAAATGTGGTCTTCTAGGTTTTGACACCATGTTATCATGTCCATGGTTTCCAGCATTTCAAAGGAACATACTTCCTGCATCTCATACTCTGGAGATAGAGACTGTTTATTTCTCTGAAACACTGGTAACCAGCAAACATGAAAATTTAAAATCCCATATACAGGTTGCATATGTGATACTAATTTTCAAACTCAAGTGGGGAATAGGCTCAAGTTAACGTGTTATTTAAATGATGAAGGAACTACTTCATGTATGCTTTAGATAGCACTGACCATTGCGTCTCAAGACACATGGCCATTTGCTTGTTTTGAATTGTATCTACCCTTGCTTTACTTGTTACTTGTTTTATAAATTATTTGTTAAACAGTTACATGTATACCAAGTTAAAAGAGCAGAAAAGATAATGGTTATTGGTCTTTAAGCAGTTTTGGTCTGCCAAAAACTTGGCCACCGTACCTTCCAAACTTATTCTATATAAACACATTACTTTTTTAATTATTAATTAATTTATTATTCACTGCATGTTTCCAATTGATTCTGCTTTTTTCTATTTGGTGTACATGTAAATATAAATTAACCATAATATTAGTTGTATTTAAGTTGAACTTTGAGGCCTTTTAAAGTAAAGAAATATGCCATTGCACCAAAAACGTATATGTGATCTTATGGGTAACGAGAAATATTACAATATATATATATATATGAATGCTGCATTGGTTCATACTGAATGCTTTTTTCGATAAATATATTTTTGCTATGTAACTTTTCTGCCTGTCTACCTGATGTGTGAGAATACATCTCACATAGAAATGTTGCTTTATTTAACAAATATTTCATACATTAATTATAAAATGAAACACAGCAACATTAGATAGATATATTGACAAATAAATTTACAGGACTGATGAAAAAGTGTGGCAGGGTGATAGAGATAATTTACCAGGTAAACATACCAAAGTAGCCTGGGCATTCTGCACCCAGTCACTTGACTTGCAAAAATTCATTCAAATGCCTTATATTATATGCTCTTAACAAAAATATTGGAAAATTTTAGTAGAACATCCCAATATCAAATTTTATGAAAATCTGTTTAAAGTTTCACACACACAAGTCATTCTGTGCAGACACACACACTGAAAGTAACAGGCACATTTTTGCGATATTTTGTTGTGAATATGCCTAAAAATTGCTAATGCAGACTGACCTGGACATTCATACAGTATGCATTTTGAATGCCTACGTCATATGAGAAATAATGCCATGACCCACATAAGTGTGTAGTCAGAGTCTGAGTCACTTAATGTTATGAATATTCTTCAAAATAGAAGAATGCATAACACTATGGGATATTATTTCCTTTGCAGTGCAATGTGCATCCTACACAATAAAAAAAACAATGTCTCAATTCCAGAATACAAGTGTTTGTACCTTAAACTTATTTTTTCCATTGATTCCATTTTGTACTAATTAGTCGTATGTGGCAGGCAGCATTTTGCCCATTAACTTTTATATGGAGAGTCAGTTGTGATCTGTCAGTCTCTTAGGACCAGCTGCACTGCTATGGAATTTCTCATACTTTAAAACTTCATGTTAATTTTGGTGTTTGAAACATATATATCAAAAACAGTGGGCATTGTGTTGCAATGTATCACTCATTACAAACCTTCAAGAGTCATTAGGATTTCATTATTATGTAGCAAAATATTTTAAAATAATGATTTAAGAAGAAGGTTTGAGGCAGTGTTGGTTGTATGTTTAATATAAGATAATGAACATGTGGTTTCTGTTTATCTAAGTATGATACAAAATTAATTATAGTTGCTTCTTGGTGTACTACATTTAATCAATATTATAGAGAATTCTTACCTCAGAAGATGGCTGTCTTCTGGGTTGTTGTGCCATGTAGTCTGGTAGAAGTTTGCCGACTTCTCAGAGGTCCTTGCTGCCTCCATCATCAGGGCGATGAGTCAAGGATCTCTGAAATGTCGGTAAACTTCTACCAGTCTACACGGCACAACAACCCAGAAGACAGCCATCTTCAGACTCACTGCTGTGGAAACCTCGAATCCCACAATTCTTACCTCTGGTAACCATCAGTTTCTTCTGACCATATTCCTAATGTTTATAGGAATAACACTGGTAAATACAAATAATAAGTAATTATGTTTGTGTGACAGCCATCAGTTAAAGTTTTCAGCATACATTAAATATGAATCTCATGTATTTTCATGTGTTCTCAAATATATTTGTTACCATGTCATTGTTGTTACTGATTCAGTTGAGTAGACAATAAGTTGTTTTGTTGCATTGTATTTATGCCTTATCCAGAAGCATTTATCACCTAAATACCATAATGGCCTTAAAAACCATATGTACAATATTATTTGTAATATAATTTATACTTTAAAAAAATTGTATTTCAGAAATGAGTTGCAAGTACAGCTCACTGAACAAGCAGGCATATTGTTAATGATCCAGACTTATATTTGGGAGGTACCTGGTTCAAATCTGCCATGGATTACTAGCTATCCCATCAGTCTGTCCAAGCAAATGCTAGGATAATACCTTCAAATAGACCAAGACCATCTTCAAATTGTTACTGCTTGCCATTCATGATCATCTTCCCACCTCATTTGATGATATATAAATTATGAAGAACACTATTAAATTACTTAAGAATTCAAATAGGAGTTTTACTTGTATATGTAGTATATGTTTTCCTGTTGTGATGGGATGGACAACCAATAACGGCCCCATTGTTCATCCCCTAGATAATATGGGAGGCGGAAGAGATGTAGCTAAGCAAAGCCATGTAGGGTACAGTACTGTCTTCTTCATGGCCACCAGTGAGGAAGGCTGGTTAAGACAGAAAGAGAAGATGACTCCTAGAGGGCCAGGTGAGGCATGGTCATAGAGCACCATTGCCATATCTGGCCATCATCTGGAGAAGTGGACCATGGCAGAACATGTCATCATCCTGGGCCATCTCATCCTGAATGACTGTAGTATCCTAGCCAAGAAATCCAGAAGACTAGATAATCAGGAAAGCGACAAAGATTGAACTCCATGAACAGTGGAGATGGGTACTTCCTGAGGTGATCATGGAAGTCTTTCATTCACAGTATGAAATAAGAAGAGGTTCTGTCTCAGAAACAAGACATACTTCCTCTTCATCCATTTTCCTTTCTGGGGGTCTGATAAGAACTGCTGCTCTTCCTCTTGACTGAACCTTCCTCTCTTGTGGCCATGTAAAGGGTACTGTTTTATTTTCATACTGGCCGAAACTCAGCTTCATCTATGCAAGTATCTGAATGGGGTGGGTGTTCCTTCAAAATGTTGGTATAAAACCTGATGACTGCATGGAACAACAACCCAGAAACCACAACCTAAACTCATCCCATAGTATGATTCTTGGATAATAATCCAAACACTTTGCCAACAGTGTTAACCAAGAAAGTCTATGAAGATCATGTTCTGTGTTATGACACTGTGTTCTCTTGCAGATGCAGCCAGAAACTTGAATATGGAGGCAGTATATTCCTCTGAAATACTGATAACCACCCACAAGACTACTTGGTGTAATAACACAAGATCAGCATCATCATATTCACCACCATGTAAATATCAAATGTAATACACAAAAGTGAAATAAAAGGTATATCATTTAGAAATATTCAACTTCTGTGAGTGTGTCTTTTACGTTTCCAGTTCAGAAACAGTATACTGCAAATAAATTAATCACTCCATGACAATAAATGTAAATGTATTCTTTGTTTATACCATTACACAACAGAACTGAATGTGACTTCTTTGGACAAAGCCTTCCTATATCACCCTGAAGCAAATACTGCAAAGAAACTTTGGTCAGAATCAAATGTAAAAGTTTCAGTATCTATGTAAGACTTTCTATTAAATATAAGATCTCAGCTCGTTTTGTTGCAACATTATATTGACCAACTTTTCCACATCCTTTTATCTTATTATATTGTGCACAGAAGGCTGCAACGAGATCAACATTGCAGAGAACATGAATGCCACAGTCATATCCATTAACTTGTTGTAATGAGTCTAGTTCTTGGAAATCACCCTTGCCATAACATGACAAGTATTTAAACAGGTTTGAAGCCAGTTGCCATGCTTGCTTGAAGTTACTT